>CACSLK010027843.1:2894184-2919589 GCA_902706635.1 Striga hermonthica
AAAGGTAAACGTCCATATCCTAACTATAGATTCCGCTGCGTTAGGATTTATTTCGATAAAGTTCAATACTGTGCATGTTGTTTGACGTTCCTAACAGAACCCAACAATGCCTTATTTACAATATAATTCCAATAGATAGTATTTACAGGTAGAATACATCCAATCCGATTGGAACGCCGGGTATCCAACTCTAACAGTTCGAGGGACCAACCAAACCCCGGTCGAATAGATACTGCAGATTCCACAGGGATTACGGACATATCACGGAGGATTGTGGGCATCTGAAAGATGAGATCGAGCATCTCATAAGAGCAGGACATTTGAAAAAATTTGTTATTCGTGATCGACCGCGTGGGAAAGAAAAAAAGAGGTGCAGGGAGGACTCGGGGGTGGGAAGTGACAGGGATGATGACGGAGAGGATGATGGAAAGAGGGAGAAGAGGAGGCGAGGCGATGATGCTCGAGAAGAGCAGATAGTGGAGGTGCCCGCGAAGAGAGGTACAATCTATATGATTCTTACGGGGCCTATCGGATGGAGATTCGAACAATGCTTGAAAGGGGCATGTGCGAGCCATAAAGCGCAAGAGGGAGGAGGTCAGGATAACTGGTCGAATGTCGGTGATCAGCTTTCCAGCTGAGGATGCTGAGGGAGTTTTACTACCCCATAATGAAGCGCTGGTCATCACGACGGAGGTAGCGGGGTTCGATGTGAAGAGGGTTTTCATTGACACCGGCAGCTCGGTTGACGTAATGTTCTATGGTGCAGATCCATAAACATTTGAATCTGGAGTTGAAACCGGTGGTGATGACTTTATACGATTTTGATGGAGGCGAGGTGATGCCAATGGGCGAGTTGAGTCTTACCATGGCGCTAGGGTCGGGCGACACTAGGAAGGTGAAGATGGTGCGGGTTGTAGTTGTCGGTGCAGAGTCATCTTACAACATCATTTTGGGGCGAACAGGTTTGAATGCGTTCCAAGTGGTCATGTCTACATACCACATGACGATCAAGTATCTTATGGGTGAAGATATGGGCGAGATTGTTGGGGACCAGATCACAGTAAGGAGTTGTTATCAAACCACGGTCAGCAACAACAAGCATTTGGCAAGAAAATAATTGAAAGACGGGGAGGAACTGCCCGATCGACTAGGTGGGTCGAGGTTGAAGGAGGAAAAGGGATGGCAAGATAAGGGAAAAGAAGAGATGGATATACAACCTGGAGGCAAGGTCGAAGAAATTCAGATGGTGCAGGGGACTGATGATCGAAAATTAAGAATTGGGAAGGAGCTGGAAGAGCCGATTAGGTCGAGCTGGTCGGCCTTATAAGGGAGTTTGTTGACATCTTTGCGTATACGGTGGAGGAGCTGACGGGGATTGAGGCCAAGGTGATCGAGCATAGGCTGAACATTGATCTCAGTGTGAGGCCAGTAAAGTAGAAGAGGAGACACCATGGCGTGGAGATGGACAAAATAATCGAGCAGGAGGTCAAAAAGTTGTTAAACACTGGGCATATCAAGAAAATCCAGTTTCCAGAATTGTTGTCTAACACTGTGATGGTGTCCAAGTCAGGGGGCAAGTGGAGGATGTGCATCGACTTTCGTGACCTGAACAAGGCGTGCCCGAAGGATCTATACCCACTACCCCAGATCGACCAGCTAGTAGATTCCACAGCAGGATGCGAGTTGCTCAGCTTAATGGATGCCTCGCAAGGTTACCACCAAATTCCCTTGGCGCGAGAAGATTGGAAGAGGGTGAGCTTGATAACAAGCAAAGGCACCTATTTGCTACGTTGTGATGCCATTCGGTTTGAAGAACGTCGGGGCAACTTACCAAAGGCTGGTCGACCAAATTCTCAAGGACCAGTTGGGGAGGTATATGGAGGTGTACGTCGATGACATGCTGGTCAAGAGCAAGATGGAGGCGGACCACGTGGGAGACTTGAGGGAAACTTTCCAAACGCTGAGGAGATATGGTATGAAACCTAATCCAGCCAAATGCTCGTTTAGCATGAGATCAGGGAAGTTCTTGGGCTATATGGTGACAAAGAAGGGAATAGAGGTTAATCCTGAAAAGGTGAGAGCGGTGATCGAGATGAAGCCACCCGCCAATGTGAAGGAGGTCCAAATACTGACTGGTCGAATAGCGGGCTTGAGTAGATTCATCTCCAAAGTGGCCGAAAAGAGCGGTCCTCTGTTCAAAACATTAAAGAAAAGCTCGAAATCTCCTTGGACGGTGGAGGCCCAGAAGGCTTTCGAGGAGTTGCAAGAAATGTTAGCCAATTTGCCTTTGCTGGCTAAGCCTGTACATGGGGAGGAGCTCGTGCTTTACATATCCGTGGGAGAGATTGCGGTGAGCTCGGTGCTGTTGCGCGAGGATGGGGTAGCATAATTTCCGATATATTATGTCAACCGGGTAATGCAAGGAGTAGAGCTGAGATATTCTGAGATCGAGAAATGTGCGTTGGCGGTGGTCGTAACGGTTTGAAAATTAAGGCCATATTCTTAAATCCTAAAGTCATGGTGCGAACGAACATGCCCTTGGAGTAGACTTTAGGATGACCAGCGGTTATCAGGTCGACTGGTTAAGTGGGCGGTCAAGCTAAGTGAATACTCTATCGTGTATGAGCCAAGGAGGGCGATCAAGGCACAAGTCCTGGCCGATTTCATCAAGGAAGGTACGAAGGTAGAGGAGGAGTATGGAAATTTTTCATAGATGGATCAGTGTCGGGCAGCGGGGCAGGCTTGGGCATAGTCTTGGTTTGGCCCAAGGGGGATTACCTGGAGTTCGCTGTTAAAGTGGGATTCCGGGTATCGAACAATGAGGCGGAGTACGAAGCGGTGATTAAGGGGCTGCAGCTGGCTCTGGCAGGAGGTGCTTGAAACATACAGGTCCATTCTAATTCCCAGCTGGTAGTCGGACAGTTCCAGGAAGGCTTTGAAGTCAAAAAAGATAGGCTGCAACCATACGTAGGCGATATGATAAGATTTAAGGAAGAATTTGGGTCATTTGAATTAATGCAAATACCGAGAGGGTAGAATGGTCGAGCCGATCTGTTATCTAAAATTGCTCAAAACTTGGTGGACTGTAAAAGCAGGAGTGTGACTTTACTCCATATGGAGAAGAGTGCGGTCGAAGTAAAGGTGGCGGAGATCAAGGAAGTAGAAGATTGGAGATCCTCGATCTTGAAGGAGTTGCGAGAAGGAGTGGTAAAGGTGGTGAGAAGGTTCTCGAGCAGGGTGGGATCCTTTATAAATGATCATATGAGGGGCCATATCTAAGGTGCGTGACCAAAGAAGAAGGTCGATATGTTCTTAGAGAAGTGCACTAGGGATGCTGCAGCGACCATAGCAAAGCAGGGGCCATGGTCGCAAAAATCTTAATAACAGGATATTTTTGGCCGACAATTAAGGCTGATGCTAAGGAGATGGCGAAGAGATGCTTGCAATGTCAGAAGCATGGCCCACTAATCCACCAACCTGCGGAGTCAATGACCACAATGAGTGCCCCAATCCCATTCGCGCAGTGGGGGATCGACTTGGTATGGCCTATGCCGCAGGCAATAGGGCAGCAGAAGTTCTTGATCGTGGCGGTCGATTACTTCACGAAGTGGGTGGTGGCCAAGCGTTGGCCAAGATTACGGAGGAGAAAGTAATCCAATTCCTATACAACAACATTTGCTGCAGATTTGGAGTCCCCAAAGTCTTAATATCTGACAATGAAACCCAATTCAACGGCAAGCAGGTCAGGGCGTGGTGTGAGGAGATGGGAATCGAGCAGCATTTTTCCTCTATCGCCCACCCGCAGGCCAATGGATAGGTGGAGGTGACCAACAGGATCATCTTAAATGGGCTGAAAACAAGACTTGAAAAGGCCTCGGGGGCGTGGGTCGACGAGCTAACATCTGTACTTTGGGATTACTGGACCACCCCGAGGTCGACTACTAGGGAGACACCTTTCAGCCTTGTCTATGGAATGGAGGCACTCTTGCCGGTTGAGTTGTAGTTACGATCAGGAGCAGAACGAAGAGCTCATGGTGGTCGCCTTGGATACAATCGAGGAACTTAGAGAGCAAGCCTCGACCAGAGTCAAGGCATACAAACAGCGGATGAGAGTAGCCCACGACAAGAAAGTGAAGATCCACAGATTCCATGTGGGCGACCTAGTCTGGAAAAGGATCGACGTGCTCAAGCACGTAGGCAAGTTGGAGCCTAATCTTAAAAAAGTCCATGCAGGAGGAGCATACTCTTTGAAAGACGCAGAAGGCAGATCACTAGCCAGGTTATGGAATGTAGCCAATCTTAAAAAGTATTATGTGTAAAATTTTTTCATTTTATGCTCGAGCAATTAGACCGATGTAATCCCAAATAAATTTCTCTAGAAAATTATCAAAGTGATCGCTTTCTATGGTTATGGATTCCTTTTATAGTTGACATTAATTTCCTGCAACGCGTTATTTACATGTATGATTTGGCTCATTTAACGACATGGTCATAATTCACTTGAAACTGCTAAAATAGATTCGCCAACATTCTGTGTGGTTTCATAGATTCCCAATTTGATGCTTATGATACACACCAATTACTTACACGATTTCTTTGGAATTATTCGTTTGATACATTTGGAATCACAAATGTAATCCTGGCTCGACACTCCTCGAAGTGAGAAGACCAAAATCCTTCTTTTTCGGAACACCCCGACCAAGGGGTGGGCGAAGGTCGCTTGTTTTCGGAACATTCCAAGGGGTGGGCATGTGGTCGATAACGTCCACGCCTCCGGGCTGGACGACCACAAAGTTTTTGGAACATCCCTTGGAGTGGGAAAGTGAGAAGAAAAAAGTCCTTTGTTTTCGGAACACCCCGACCAAGGCTAGGCGAGGGTCGCTTGTTTTTCAGAACATTCCAAGGGGTGGGCATGTGTTCGACAACGTCCACGACTCCGGGCTGGATGACCACAATGTTTTTGGAACATCCCTTGGAGTGGACAAGTGAGAAGAAAAAAGTCCTTCGTTTTTTGAACACCACGACCAAGGGGTGGGCGAAAGTCACTTCTTTTCGGAACAATCCAAGGGGTGGGCATGTGGTCGACAACATCCCTGCCTCTAGATTGGATGACCCCAATGTTTTCGGAATATCCCTTGGGGTGGGCAAGTGAGAAGAAAAAAGTCCTTCATTTTCGGAACACCCCGTCTAAGGGGTGGGCAAAGGTCGCTTATTTTCGGAACATTCCAAGGGATGGGTATGTGGTCGACAACATCCACGCCTCCGGGCTGGATGACCACAATGTTTTCGGAACATCCCTTGGGGTGGGCAAGTGAGAAGAAAAAAGTCCTTCGTTTTTGGAACACCCCGACCAAGGGGTGAGCGAAGGTCACTTGTTTTCGAAACATTCCAAGGGGTGGGCATGTGGTCCACAACGTCCACGCCTCCGGGCTGGACGACCAACATGTGGTCTTGTGCAACTGGTTGAGCCTGAATCCTTATGATAAGTCATGAAGACGCAGAGTTCAATGAAAATTTAGTAGGCGGGTTGATGATTCCAGCTGTTTTCCTGGTTTATGTGTGATTTAAAGGCGAACGGGATCCAAGGGCTCATTTATACTCGTTTAAACTGGGAAATCCATTCTCAATCATGTTTTAGGAAGAGTAGGGGAAGATCTCATGGCAAATTATACTGTCCACTAGACTATTTTCAATTTAAGAAGGGAGACGAGCACATTAGGTGTATGCAGTTTAATTCACTCGAATGTATTTCAATTGCTCAATCCACAAGGAAAAGAAGGCTCACGTATATTAAAGACTTTTCGACCTATGGACGAACAGAGCAATACATAGGGGAAGTTACAGAATAAAGCATCACACATCGCAAGGAAAAGAAAATCAGCTTACCCAGAAGTACAAGTCCATAGAGAGCGCAATGTCTGAGCATAAAAATACATCACCAAAATAAAAAGTTAAAAGCCAAACTAAAAATTCATTATTTGGAAGGCGTAGAAATTGATGAAGTAGCAACAATGGTCGACTGTTCAGTCGCAGTCGAGAACAAAGCAAGAACAGTGGCCGATTGCGCAACGACAGTCGCCGACTTAACAATAGCGGCGATTGACGAGACAATGGTAGCGACTGATGACGCAACAGCAGCGACGGTCGACGTAACAGCAGCGGTGACTGAAGACGCTGCTATAGTCGATGAGGACATGGCGGTTGCAGTCGCTGGAGATAAGACGGACGTACTTGACTATACCGCCATGGTCGACGTAAGAGCGGCTGCGACAGTAGAGGGGTGGGCGACAGAAAAACTGGAGATAGTCAAAGGGGCATTAGATGAATCCCCAGGCTTGGGAGGCACAACAACGTTTATTCGGATGGGGACAGGCAAATCAAAGTAGCTCTGCAGGGATTTGTCACTGGCTATGGCCCGTGCCAGCGACTCCGACCACCAAGGGTGGCTGGCGGGCAGCTCAGGGTCATCGGTAAAGTTGGACGGCACAGCAGGAATGGCTTCCCAGGTTTTGTCCTGGTCGATTTCGCCCGTGAAGCCTTGTTCCTTTAACTGCCGCTCCACTTCCTGCATGCTATAGGAATATAAGTCAAGTCCCATCTCCGCGGCTTCCTTGAAGAGCACGGTCGAGCGGAGGAAGTCGTTGATCAGTTGCTTCCGATAAGCTGCAGCTCCTGCCGAGAGATACAATAACTGGCTCGCCTCGATTATTCTGACTGTCAGCGTCTGTCGTCACGTCAACACCTCCAAAACTCCGAAAGAAGAAAAAGGACGGGATCTTCTAGAGTCTATGATGAACAAAATTCAAAACTAAGAATGTTCTGCACCTCACGATGTGCTGGCTCCGGACTCATCTATCCTCCTTAAAGATTTCTGCATAATCTTTTAAGGTGGAAAGAAACACTTCAATATGCATCAAATGACTCCATCTGAAGTTCAACGCCAGGAAGGGGAAGATTAAGCGAAATTATCAAAATACGAAAATTGACTAACGAAAGAAGTTTCAAGCACAATTTAAAATTGCTTGTCATACAAAACAACAAGGGTTTGCAAAAGTCTACAAGAAGACAATAATTAAAAGGAACAAATTTGCCTCGCACCCAGGAGTCCACGATTAACCGCCTCTTTCATCGGTTCAAGCTATTCCCGGTAAATCCTGCTGCTGCTAGAAAATCGCTCGCGGCTTAATATACTGAAGAGAATTTTTGCCAAAGAATAGATCATCGCCACCTCTGACTGGATTCTAATCACGCATCTAATGGTCCTATCGACAACGGTTACAGACTCCCGAATACCCAAATAACTGGGAATCATTCGATCATCTGCTTCCTTCATTTAAGCCTTCTCCTTTCGAGATGGCATTGCGAATGGTTTACTCTTGAGGACAGCAAGTCTTATGCAAAAGCACAGCCATAAACAAAATTTAACTCGAGAAATTTATATCGAATTTCCAAACAAACAAATTCTCAAGTCCGAACTTAACTCTATACCGCTAGAGTTTAGGTATGTTTAAAAGCTGGAGGATAAATTCCTAAGCCCCGATTTCATATCAATAATCAATTATTGCACAATCATCTATAAATCAATTAGGTACACATACCTGAGCTGGCGCGGCACGACGAGAGCGAGTGGTCATAACTTAAGGTCAAATCACATAATCGAATAATTCACATTAACCAGTCTACAGAAACGCAGACTGGCTCTGATACCAAACTGTAACGCCACACTTTTATTTACCAAAAATCAAAATAATTTTTTCGAATTTACTTCAAAACAATACTTGAGGCACTACTCTTTTTCAAAACAATAATCAATACTCATCAATTTCTCAATACTCGGCAATTATCAATACTCATCATCAATTTGAAAATCCCAATAATCAATCATAATCCAATAATAATCCAAGGGAAATAATCCCTATCAATAATCCAATACTCCAATACTAGAAAAACAATAATCAATAATAATGCAATAATATCCAAGTTCAGTGTTCAAGACGGAAGCATTAAACAATTTAAAGACCACCACTCGTATCCTTTCCACCATGCCGCATAAACTAACATGCATCCGTGAAGAGCAGGTGAGGATGAGCACAATAGAAAACAATAGTGCTCACTGCTATGCAATAAATATTGACCTCAATAATAATCAGTATCGATAATCAAAAGTACGGTCTCAGTATGTATATAAAGCATTAATCTATCTCATCTCCAATCAATAATCAATAATCAAACTCATGTACACACCTATATCAATAGACTACTGACGGCTATATATCGAATGGCCCTTGTCTTACATCGAGTGCCCAGCCAGTAGGAGTAAATACACCCCGATGGCCCTTGGCCTTGCACGGGGATCACCAGCCAAGGCTCACGCCCTGACTGCCAACAATAATAAAAGAGACTACCCATCGTGTAATATCCCGTCAGTTTATCAGTATAAATCATGTTTTTAGTTCCGATATTAGTTTTCAGAATTAATTATTTTCAGTCAGTTCAGTCGAAATTACCGGAAATTATTTTCGACGTACCGTTTACGTTCGGAATAATTTTGGTAATTAAGCATTATGTTTAATTGAATAATTAAATATAATTAAGTGATTAATTAATAATTAATCACAAGATTAGTAAAAAAAATACCGTTCGGAATTTCTCTATTTATTTTCAAATAAGTCGTACGTATTAAGTGAAGTATGTTAGTGGAATTTGTCCAAACTTTCTTCATTATTAAGAAGTTAAACGTGGCATCATTTTAAGCTAATAAGTGCTTAGTCATTTAAGCATTATTTATGCTTGCTGCAAGTGTCATTAAAGGAGTTAGCCACCAAAAATCCCATGTTGTTCCCTCTCTCGGCGCCGAGGCTATTTAAGGAGAAGTGTTTGGGAATTTTTCCCAAATTTCTTCATATATAGCTAAGTTTCCATATGTTATTCATATACTTAAGTTCTGCATACATTAATTCCATCTTCAGCACCTAGTATATACATAGCAGAGTGAGAGAGAGTTAGAGTAATTTGGAGAGGAGGCTACCACAAGCTAGTTATCACTACCGCACGCGTAGCAGCACACGCGCACGGCGATCCGAGAACACGCACGCCGCACACACGCAAGCCGAGGGTCACGGCCGAGCACGAAAATCTGAGGAGTGTTGTCACTCGAGCTTAATCAGAGGTAAATTCCCGGCGGTTGTAGACCGAGATTATTATGTTTATTAAGTTCGGTTTTCAGTTTAGGCGTTCATGCGTGTCCTTTGTTGTTAAGGCCCTGCGAGAAGCCGTGTCGAATCATGTAATGTTCTAAGTTGAATTCTCCGAACTATCTTCGTATGTTTAGTCTTTTTGAGTAATATCATGTTCAGGTAAGATTAAGTGTTCGGAGAGATTTCATGTTTAAAGTGTCGTGTCGGCCGAAGGGCGTGGCCGTGCACGTAGCACGCGCCACGGGCCGTTCACGAGTAGTATATTTGCTAAGTAAATGTTCTTTCGAACTAGCATGTTCAGATGTTCAGTTATCAGTTACGTGACTTATGTCACGAGATCAGACCGGTATCAGATATCAGTTTCAGTTTCAGTTTCAGTTCAGTTATATATGCTAAAATCATGATATTGTTATTATTTTCAATGTTTACATTAGTATGAGTTTCTGTGGAGCACAAGTGTTTTAGTGCTCACGCCCCCACGTATTTCATGTTTTTCAGGTCGCAGGGTCGGGGATGAGGAGTGAGCTGGCGGGCAGTTCAGGATATTTGTGATTTATGTATATATTTTTTGCCACGCAGTTGTTTCCGCTAAAACTTACAGTACTTATTTTCAGTTTTTGTTCCGACATTAGTCGGATAAGACATTATAACCGTTTTTATTTATCAGTTTAAAATTTTAACGGTTTTTAGAAAAATCAAGTTTTTCACGATAGCATCCCGAATCAGTTTTCGCAAAATAAATATTTTATTTATTTATTCAGAAAATTGCAAAAGTCGCGTAGTATTAAAAAGTCGGGGTGTTACAGTTGGTATCAGAGCACGTTTCTGCGTCTCTGAAAAGTTTTTTTTCAGTCAGTAATTTTCAGAAAAACATGAACCGTCACGCTCACGCCTCGCCGACTCCAGGTAAGTGCCGATTCAGTTTTCAGTTATAAACATATTACTTTGTCTATGCTAAAAAAACAGTAATCAGACTTAGTTAAGATGCTCGAATCAGATTCAGACTTTAGAGTTCAAATATAACTCTAGAATTCAGTATATTCAGGCATGACTTTAGAGATCAGTATACTCAGACATGACTCTAGACTTTAGTATCTTTTGATATGACTCTAGAGTTCCTCAGGATTCACGTCAGTATTTATCGGCCATTTTTGGCAACTCGTCAAGAGGTCTGTGTGCCTAAGTAATCAGTCAGAATATTATCACGTGTTCAATAATTTGGAACTTTTCCAATGTTCAGATGCCGCCCCGTAGGGAACCCGATCATCCGGCTCCTACTCAAGCCACAGTAGTCGCCCAGTTCCGCGACTATCATGCCGAGAAGTTCTCAGGGCAGGGAGATACTCGCATCGTAGATGAATGGATTCAGGGCCTGGAGTTTATCTTCGAGGTCATGGATTGCCCTGATAGATATCGTGTAATTTGCGCTCAGCTTCAGCTCACTGGTGATGCCAGGCTCTGGTGGAACGCTTACTGGAGCATGCGTCCCGGAGAGAAGGCGAGATGTACGTGGGAGATGCTCAAGGAGTTAATCCGCGAGAAGTACTACCCCACATACTACCGAGCAGAGATGGAGCGCCAGTTTCTGTCGCTCCAGCAGGGTACTCGCTCCAGATGGAGGCCCAGCGAGCACAGCGTTTCATTGACGGGCTTTACCCAGCAGTCCGTCATAACATCGTAGGCCACGGGACACAGACGTACGCGCGTGCAGTTTCCATTGCCCCGGAGGTGGACGCCAGCATCAGGAGGGAGGCCGTCCGTGATCAGTTCCAGCCATTCGCCCCTGCTCAGTCATCTTCAGTTCCACCGATGCCAGCTCTACCATCTGCTCAGCCACCGAAGAATAACAAGAGGAAGGGGAAAGGTGCCCCGACAGATAAGAGGACCCGACGGAGGCTACAGAAGATCCCACAGTGCCCGACATGCGGACGACTTCACCGAGGCGAGTGTCGCTTTAGTCAGGATGTATGCTACTACTGTCACGAGCCCGGACATTTCACGAACCGTTGTCCGAAGAAGGCGCAGCAGCCTCAGCAGCCACCGCAGCAGCAGCAGCCCCGTCAGCAGGCACGAAGGCCGCCTCAGCAGCAGCAGCAGAGGGGCAGATAGCAGGCCCGAGTTTATGCAGTTGATCAGGCAGAGGCCGAACAGCAGCCAGGTACCATGTCAGGGATGGTTGTTCTTAATAATGTTCCTATGTTTGCTTTATTCGATACTGGAGCGACACATTCTTTCATTTCACGACGATGTCTTGATGCCATCGGAGTTCGCGCTACTATCGCTATCGATCCTCTTGAGGTGAGATTGGCCTCGGGACGAAAGATAGTGACTTCAGCTAAAGCTTCAGATCTTAGCCTTTTCATCGGTGGCCGTGTATTGCCTACCGACGCGTTTGTTCTCGAGATGAGGGACTTCGACCTTATTCTCGGAATGGATTGGCTATCCTTTTATCATGCAGATATCAGATGTCATGACCGGGAGATTACTCTTTATCTTCCAGGAGACGAGTCGATTACTTTCTTCGGCTCCAGGAATCGTTCATTGCCTCATGTTGTTTCGATGGCGAAAGCCACTAAGTTGCTGCGACGAGGCAACTGCCAGGGTTATCTGGTGAGCTTTGTCGATGAATCTCAGAAAGCACGATCACCTCACGATGTTCCAGTCGTTCGTGAGTTTGTGGACGTGTTCCCAGACGAGCTTCCAAGAGGACCGCCTAACCGGCAGGTGGAGTTCTCTATCGATCTTATTCCAGGAGCCGGTCCAGTATCCAAAGCCCCGTACCGTATGGCGCCAAAGGAGTTGCGGGAGCTTAAGACTCAGATTCAGGAGCTGTTACGACTCGGTTTCATCCGACCGAGCGTGTCACCTTGGGGAGCACCCGTGCTCTTTGTCAAGAAGAAGGACGGATCCATGCGCATGTGTATCGACTACCGGGATCTTAACCGGTTGACGATCAAGAACAAGTATCCGCTTCCCAGGATCAACGACTTATTTGATCAGTTGAGGGGAGCATGTGTATTTTCAAAGATTGATTTACGATCAGGCTACCATCAGCTGAAGATTAAGGAGTCAGATATCGCTAAGACCGCTTTCAGGACTCGTTACGGCCATTACGAGTTCGTCGTCATGCCTTTCGGTCTCAGCAATGCGCCAGCAGTTTTCATGGACATCATGAATCGTATTTTCCATCCCTACCTCGATCAGTTTGTTATTGTCTTTATTGATGATATTCTTATCTACTCGAAGAGCCAGAAGGAGCACGAGGAGCATCTGAGGGTGGTTCTCGAAACCCTCAGACGAGAAAAGTTGTTTGCAAAATTCTCCAAATGCGAGTTCTGGCTCCAACGAGTATCTTTTCTGGGTCATGTGATTACTCAGGCAGGTATCGAGGTGGATCCTTCCAAGGTCTCAGCCGTTCAGAACTGGTCGACACCGAGGAGTCCGTCCGAGGTTCGCAGTTTTCTCGGTCTAGCTGGATACTATCGCAGGTTTATCGAGGGCTTTTCCAAGATCGCCCTCCCATTATCCCAGCTGACGAGGAAGTCTGTGAGGTTCGAGTGGACTGACCGATGTGAGTCGAGCTTTCAGGAGCTCAAGAGGATATTAATATGAGCACCGGTGTTGACTATTCCCGATCCTTCTCGGAGTTTCACCATCTTCAGCGATGCTTCGAGACAGGGCTTGGGATGCGTCCTTATGCAGGATGGCCAGGTCGTTGCGTATGCTTCACGTCAGCTTAAGCCGCATGAGCAGAACTATCCGACGCACGACTTGGAGTTAGCCGCAGTCGTTCATGCTCTCAAGATTTGGCGACACTATCTTTACGGCGGTCATTGTGAGATTTTCACATATCATAAGAGCTTGCAGTATATCTTTACTCAGAAGGAGCTCAACATGAGACAGCGTCGTTGGTTAGAGCTCGTCAAGGATTACGACTGCTCTATTCAGTATCATCCGGGGAAGGCGAACGTCGTTGCTGACGCCCTAAGCCGAAAGGTGAGGGGTGACTTGACGTATGTCAGTACTCAGCAGAGTCCGTTGATTCAGGAGTTTGCCCGGATGCAGCTTTAGGCGATCGATGCACTTCCCACAGCCATTTCAGGGAGTGGCAGTGCCAGTGTTAGTGCCATGCAGCTTCAGCCGACGCTGAGAGAGAGAATCCAGCGAGAGCAGGCTTCTGACGAGTTCGTTCGTGTCATGGAGGCCAAGGTTCGCGCCGGAAGCGTCGAGGGTTTTCAGCTAGGTGCCGATGGTGCCCTAGAGTTCAGAGGCAGGATCGTGGTCTCGAAAGTCGAGGCGTTGCGAAAGGAGATTTTATCAGAGGCTCACACAGCACCCTATTTAGCCCATCCCGGGAGCACGAAGATGTATCATGACCTGAAAGGGTCGTTCTGGTGGCGAGGCATGAAGAAGGACGTCGCCGAGTTTGTCAGGAGGTGTCTTACCTGTCAGCAAGTCAATGCCGAACAGCAGAGTCCGATCGGCCTCCTGCAGCCACTGCCGATTCCGAGGTGGAAGTGGGAGGAAGTCACAATGGATTTCGTTACGGGATTACCGAGGTCGTCTGAACATCACGACGCTATCTGGGTCGTGGTCGACAGGTTGACTAAGGTCGCGCATTTCTTACCCATTTCGATGAAGATGTCTCTGGACAAGTTGGCTGAGATATATACCCGTGGGATCATCCGACTCCACGGAGTGCCCGTCACTATAGTATCAGACAGAGTTCCCAGATTCGTCAGTAGATTCTGGCACAGCTTACACGAGGCGATGGGCACGAAGCTAGAGTTTAGTTCAGCCTATCATCCGGAGACAGACGGTCAGTCAGAGCGGACTATTCAGATGCTTGAGGATATGCTTCGCGCTTTAGTTGTTGACAGGGGTGCTAAGTGGGAGTCGTTGTTGACGTACGCCGTGTTCGCGTATAACAACAGCTACCATTCTTCTATTCAGATGGCTCCTTACGAGGCACTTTATGGTCGCAAGTGTCGTTCCCCTCTTTATTGGGATGATGTTGGAGAGCGACGAGTACTCGGTCCCAAGTTGATCGAGGAGACAGCAGATCAGGTCGAGTTGATCCGGCAGAGACTCAAGACAAATCAGAATCGACAGAAATCTTCAGCCGATCATCATCGACGAGATATTCAGTTCGAGGTTGGCGAGCTAGCTTTTCTCAGAGTTCGTTCGATTCGCGGAGTCGTTCGATTCAGAAAGAGAGGAAAGCTGCACCATCGATTCATCGGTCCGTTCGAGGTTCTCGAGTGAGTGGGCGAGGTCGCGTATCGATTAGCCCTACCTCACAGTTATCAGGCATTCATAATGTATTTCACGCATCGATGTTGCGTAAGTACGTGTGCGACACCGATCATGTCATTCCCCATTCAGATATTCAGGTTCAGCCAGATCTTTCGTACAAGGAGCGACCGGTAGCTGTACTAGACCGTCAGGTTCGTCAGCTCCAGAAGCGAGATGTTCCCCTCATGCGTATTCAGTGGGATCGCCACGGAGCTACTTGGGAGGCGGAGTCCGATATTTGTGCTCGTTTTCCAGATTTTCAGTTTTGATGTACATATTTTCTTATTCCATGTACATAGTTCATGTATTATCAGTTATGTTTTGAATTTCCGAGGACGGAAATTTGTAAGGAGGGAGGATTGTAATATCCCGTCAGTTTATCAGTATAAATCATGTTTTTAGTTCCGATATTAGTTTTCAGAATTAATTATTTTTAGTCAGTTCAGTCGAAATTACCGGAAATTATTTTCGACGTACCGTTTACGTTCGGAATAATTTTGGTAATTAAGCATTATGTTTAATTGAATAATTAAACATAATTAAGTGATTAATTAATAATTAATCACAAGATTAGTAAAAAAAAAAAAAAAAACCGTACGGAATTTTTCTATTTATTTTAAAATAAGCCGTACGTATTAAGTGAAGTATGTTAGTGGAATTTGTTCAAACTTTCTTCATTATTAAGAAGTTAAACGTGGCATCATTTTAAGCTAATAAGTGCTTAGTCATTGAAGCATTATTTATGCTTGCTCCAAGTGTCATTAAGAGAAGTTAGCCACCAAAAATCCCATGTTGTTCCCTCTCTCGGCGCCGAGGCTATTTAAGGAGAAGTGTTTGGGAATTTTTCCCAAATTTCTTCATATATAGCTAAGTTTCCATATGTTATTCATATACTTAAGTTCTGCATACATTAATTCCATCTTCAGCACCTAGTATATACATAGCAGAGTGAGAGAGAGTTAGAGTAATTTGGAGAGGAGGCTACCACAAGCTAGTTATCACTACCGCATGCGTAGCAGCACACACGCACGGCGATCCGAGAATACGCACACCGCACGCACGCAAGCGGAGGGTCACGGCCGAGCACGGGAATCCGAGGAGTGTTGTCACTCGAGCTTAATCGGAGGTAAATTCCCGGCGGTTGTAGACCGAGATTATTATGTTTATTAAGTTCGGTTTTCAGTTTAGGCGTTCATGCGTGTCCTTTGTTGTTAAGGCCGTGCGAGAAGCCGTGCTGAATCATGTCATGTTCTAAGTTGAATTCTACGAACTATCTTCGTATGTTTAGTCTTTTTGAGTAATATCATGTTCAGGTAAGATTAAGTGTTCGGAGAGTTTTCAAGTTTAAAGTGTCGTGTCGGCCGAAGGGCGTGGCCGTGCACGTAGCACGCGCCACGGGCCGTTCACGAGTAGTATATTTGCTAAGTAAATGTTCTTTCGAACCAGCATGTTCAAATGTTCAGTTATCAGTTACGTGACTTATGTCGCGAGATCAGACCGGTATCAGATATCAGTTTCAGTTTCAGTTTCAGTTTCAGTTCAGTTATATATGCTAAAATCATGATATTGTTATTATTTTTAATGTTTACATTAGTATGAGTTTCTACGGAGCACATGTGTTTTAGTGCTCACGCCCCCACGTATTTCATGTTTTTTAGGTCGCAGGGTCGGGGACGAGGAGTGAGCTGGCGGGCAGTTCAGGATATTTGTGATTTATGTATATATATTTTGCCACGCAGTTGTTTCCGCTAAAACTTTCAGTACTTATTTTCAGTTTTTGTTCCGACATTAGTCGGATAAGACATTATAACCGTTTTTATTTATCAGTTTAAAATTTTAACAGTTTTTAGAAAAATCAAGTTTTTCACAGTAGCATCCCGAATCAGTTTTCGCACGATAAATATTTTATTTATTTATTCAGAAAATTACGAAAGTCGCGTACTCTGATAGTATTAAAAAGTCGGGGTGTTACACATCGGGTACGTTCTATACCTACGGGGATAACCGTTCGATGGCCAACACAACTCACGTCGAAGGTTACATGTTCCACATGCATACTTTGATCATACCACCAGCAAAACAATAATAACAGTATTAACATTTACAGCATAGCAAAGTTTTCAAATAAAACCCAGCTGGTGTCGGATGACAAAGCAAATTAACCAGAAAGTCGTAGGTGATTGAGACACTGCTCGTCAGACACCTACATTAGTCAAGACAGTCCCATAAGATACTATCTCGACTCTTACAAAGATAACGAGAATTATACTTAGTCGAATCACATCGACTAAGAAACTCGTGGAAGTTGTGGAGTTGGAACATTAAGACGACTTCTAGACTCAACCAACCAATTAAATAATCATATAAAGGTAGTTAATGAAGGTTTGATACAAAAACGGAGTCAACGAGTCAAGCAATTGCCAACAAGGCCAAAACAGTTAAAAAGGTCTAGTTCGAAATCATAAGAATGGGACCATAAGGGGATAGGCTTGGACTTCCAAATTTAAATTTATGCAGCATATAAATGGCTGAAAATCACACATTTTCACCATAGGAAAACCCCTAGACATGCTCCTAACTATTTTAAACAATTCAAGCAAAAACTGAACAGAAACCAATTTAAATTAATTAGAATAGCTACAGTTTGTATTTGACTATGAAATTTTTACGGCAACAAGATAACATGAAGAACAAAAACATATCCAAATATTAGCCATTTTAGACAAAAACTCGATTTTATATGATTTTATTAAGAAACAACCCAGAAATGGTTTTCGCGTTTTGCCAAGGCTACAGGCCATATAAAACTCTCATATTTTAAACACAATTACTATGATAGCAACATTACAACATATCAAAAAATCAGAATTTATGGAGCGATATACGAATTATAATGATTTTAGCAAAAACGGGCTACAACACGATTTTAAAAAAATGCGTAACTTACAATATACATATCGAAACGACGCAATGCCAAAGTTGTTGCGTCAAGGAAATTCCTAAGTCCAATAATCCAAGGCACTTCCACGAAAAATAATACATTAACCTCGTTTCGACAATTTTCCAAAGTGATGGCAATCACTTTGGTATCCAATTTCAATATATATATCAATAATTACACAAGATACTCAACTACGGCATATAATTAGTCGAACTCACACGTTCAGAAATAACAACACGAATACGAGCATTTAAATACATATAAATGCGAGATAAATAAGTCGAGGGTTAGCCCGAGGTACCGTTCTCGGGACGGGGTACGAGAAACGAGTAAAGGGAGGCCGAACGGGGTTGCACATTCACGCACGAGAGATTGAATCTACAAGCAAAGAAGCATGGATGGGATTCGGTCAAAACCTCAGCTACTCGTCTCGGCTACTCGATCCGGAAAAAGGCTCGATGGTGGTGTCAATGCTCCTTCTGATACTCATTTTGATTTAGTAACATTTAATTTCCTTGGTTCACACACAAGGCCCCAAACATTCACTCCAAAGCCCAATTCCTAATTGAAGCCCAAAATCACTTTTCCATTTTCTTTTCCAATTTTCCTTTCCTTTTTCCTCCTTTTATCTTTCTTTCCTTCCTTCTTCTGTCCTCAGATCCCCAAATTTTCTTTCTTCTCTTCAAATTCCTCCCTACTTCCTTCTTCTCCCCAATTCTTCTTCTTTGCCATTTCGATTGGTCTCACAAATCAAACACTCAACAACAACAGAAGGCCCAATTTGGAGATGGTTCGACTCTGCGTTGATGCAGCAGAGGCAGGTAGTGCGCATGGTTGAGGGATCTCGGTTGCCACCGACAGTGGGGGCTGTTCTCTCGTGAACAGACGACAGTCAATCATCGTTCATCGTTGATTTTTGGATGTTCTCGGCTATTCATAGGGCTGGCGGACAGAACTCTTGGGCGACAGCGGTTCACGTCTATGCAAGCGCCGGCGGGTCTGCTGCAGTGGCAGAGGAGAGGGCTGCTACACAGTGAGATGCATCGTCTCTGCTGGGGTCTGCGGCACGAATGAGATAAGCGATGGAGTCGGGTTTGCGCGGTTGGTTGCGTGATATGAAATGGACGAGGGTGATGGTTAAGGGCCGCGATTGGATAACGGGGCTCGCCGACTATGTTTGACACTCCGACGGAACTCAACGGCCACGCTCGGCACTCTGACGAAACTCGACGGGACCCGTCGGAGGGTGATCTAGCCGGAAAGAGGAGGACAGCGGGGCTGGTCGTGTGTTGCTGCTGCAATTATGGGACGATGATGGCAGCGTGATGATAGAGAATGATGGTGCAGAGCTTGAGATAATGATCGAAAGTGAGAGTGGAGATTTTTAAAAGATGGAAGAAAGAGAAAGCTAAATGGAGATTAGGGTGAGAACAATGGAAATTTCTTTTCTTCTTCTCTTTGCTGTGAATGGATTTTGCAGAAAGAAAAAAAAAATTGAACTTCCTTCCTTCATGTGCGAGTGGCGAGCAATTATAAGGTTTTAGGGAAATTTACGTTTCTACATTTTCAAACATTATGGCCATACCTAAACAATAATGAGGGACTTAATTTCCTCATTTACTTTAGCCATAAAAAATTTGAAAGACCGGTTATAGATAACGACCGGTTAAGCTTCATGGCTCACAAGCCGGATTTTCTCGGTTCAATATTTATAATACTCGGGCTCGAGTGCACGATAATTAATTTAAAACCAGATAATATATATATATATATATATATATATATATATATATATATACATATATATATATGTGTGTGTGTGAGTGTGTGCACATAATACACATATTAATTAAATATGATATACATAATTTATTTAATTATAATATAACATGTAGGCAATTAATATTAATAATATAATATTACTAATAACAAATAATAGCAAATTGGCATTTAATATTAATAACAACTATATTTATTTATAAATCTTAAACACTTAAACAAATAACTTGCAATTTAGACTTCAAATAATAACAGATAATATTAATAATAATATTAAAGATAATAAATAATAATTTCAAACAATCCTTATTCGAACGGGATATTACAGTCTATCCTCCTTAAAATATTTCCGTCCTCGGAAATACGAAAGAACACACATATAAAGGGAAACAATATACTCGAAAATCATACACTCATGTACGGGACTCAATCCGACTCGCCCTATGCTCATATGTTTGCCTTATTGCATGGGAGAGTGATCAATCCTGCCCGAGCTCAGGCGCACATCCTCTTGCAAGGGACCTAGTCCGGCTTGGCCTATACCCATGAGTATCAGCAATTAACTCCGTACCTAACAACACACACGACCTCAACTGGTCGTTCGGTGTATTACCAGCATACTCCGACTACCTCACAAACAAGGTGAACGCGTGACACCAAGTTTCAGTCTCGTGCCCGAGTCATACTGAGACTTGCTCACGATTCTATCACAGACCGAGTGTCTCCATCAGAGACTATGACACAGTATGCAGCACATCTCAGATGCTCATACCCACACGATATTGACTCCACGTGTCGAATGCAGCCCTTATGTGCAAACATAAGGATTGACCAATAGCAATACGTCATTCCCAATTTGCCCACTCGAGAAACTCTCAAATAAGGCATAGGGACTCTTTGTCTACACTTCTCAATCCGAAATCATCGGTTAAGGATTTACACACATTTAGTGAGACTCGGAGCTCTCTATTCATGGTTCGAACGAAAGGGGTTCAAAAGGATAACCAAGTATTCCAGCATGAAACGGTTTCAATAGTTTAGGAAAAAACATCGATGGTTGGCCGTATACACTGGCCTGGGTTGCAGTTCGCATGCGAGTCAATGATCGGCCGCGTGCAAGCCTCTCGTCTCTCAGCATGGTCGTGCGTGCTCGGCCATCACTTTGCGTGGCTATACCCAGCCAGGGCCGGCGCTCGGTTCAAGGTTTCACAAGAAAGTTACAATCTTAGATCACCAAAGAGAATTGTTTTACAAATTAACGGGAATTTGGGGTCCAATATATATTTCAATCGATTCACAATTTTAAAGGTTTCAAAAGTCTCAATGATAGCAAGGCATGTTCGAGCTCCAAGTCCACCGACTTCTCATAACGACTCACTCTAATACGCGAAGATATCAATGACTGAGATAGCCGAGAATTCTCAAAGAGATTCTAACACAGTTACTCAGACGGGAATAATCCCAAATCAGCAGCTCCTACCGAGAGATACAATAACTGGGTCGCCTCGATTTTTCTGACTATCAGCGTCTGTCATCACGTCAGCACCTCCAAAACTCCAAAATAAGAAAAAGGATAGGATCTTCTAGAGTCTATGATGAACATAATTCAAAACTAAGAAAGTTCTGCACCTCACGATGTACTGGCTTCGGACTCATCTATCCTCCTTAAAGATTTCCGCATAATCTTTTAAGGTGGAAAGAAACACTTCAATATGCATCAAATGACTCCATCTGATGTTCTACGCCTAGGAAGGGGAAGATTAAGCGAAATTATCAAAATACGAAAATTGACTAACGAAAGAAGTTTCAAGCACAATTCAAAATTGCTTGTCATACAAAACAACAAGGGTTTGCAAAAGTCTACAAGAAGACAATAATTAAAAGGAACAAAGTTGCCTCGCACCCACGAGTCCACGATTCACCGCCTCCTCCATCGGTTCAAGCTATTCCCGGTAAATCCTGCTGCTGTTAGAAAATCGCTTGCGGCTTAATATACTGAAGAGAATTTTTGCCAAAGAATAGATCATCGCCACCTCTGACTGGATTCTAATCACGCATCTAATGGTCCTATCGATAACGGTTACAGACTCCCGAATACCCAAATAACTGGGACTCATTCGGTCATCTGCTTCCTTCATTTAAGCCTTCTCCTTTCGAGATGGCATTACAAATGGTTTTCTCTTGAGGACAACAAGTCTTATAGCAAAAGCACTGCCATAAACAAAATTTAACTCGAGAAATTTATATCGAATTTCCAAACAAACAAATTCTCAAGTTCGAACTTAACTCTATACCGCTAGAGTTCAGGTATGTTTAAAAGCTGGAGGATAAATTCCTAAGCCCCGATTTCATATCAATAATCAATTATTGCACAATCATCTATAAATTAATTAGGTAAACATACCTGAGCTGGCGCGGCACGACGAGATCGAGTGGTCATAACTTAAGGTCAAATCACATAATCGAATAATTCACATTAACCAGTCTACAGAAACAGAGACTGGCTTTGATACCAAACTGTAACGCCCCACTTTTATTTACCGAAAATCAGAATAATTTTTTAGAATTTATTTCAAAATAATACTTGAGGCGCTACTCTTTTTCAAAATAATAATCAATACTCATCAATTTCTCAATACTCGGCAATTATCAATACTCATCATCAATTTGAATATCCCAATAATCAATCATAATCAAATAATAATCCAAGGGAAATAATCCCTATCAATAATCCAATACTCCAATACTAGAAAAACAATAATCAATAATAATGCAATAATATCCAAGTTCAGTGTTCAAGACGGAAGCATTAAACAATTTAAAGACCCCCACTCGCATCCCTTCCACCGTGCCGCATAAACTAACCTGCATCCGTGAAGTGCAGGTGAGGATGAGCACAATAGGAAACAATAATGCTCACCACTATGTAATAAATATTAATCTCAATAATAATCAATATCAATAATTAAAGGTACGGTCTCACTATGTATATAAAGCATTAATCTATCCCATCTCCCATCAATAATCAATAATCAAACTCATGTGCACACCTATATCAATAGACTACTGACGGCTATATATCGAATGGCCCTTGGCCTTACATCGAGTGCCCAGCCAGTAGGAGTAAATCCACCCCGATCGCCCTTGGCCTTACACGGGGATCACCAGCAAAGGCTCACGCCCTGACTGCCAACAATAATAAAAGAGACTACCCATCGGGTACGTTCTATAGCTATGGGGATAACCGTTCGATGGGCGACACAACTCACATCGAAGGTTACATGTTCCACATGCATACTTTGATCATACCACCAGCAAAACAATAATAACAGTATTAACATTTACAACATAGCAAATTTTTCAAATAAAACCCACCTAGTGTCGGATGACAAAGCAAATTAACCAGAAAGTCGTAGGTGATTGAGACACTGCTCGTCAGACACCTGCATAAGTCCAGACAGTCCCATAAGCAACTATCTCGACTCTTACAAAGATAACGAGAATTATACTTAGTCGAATCACATCGACTAAGAAACTCGTGGAAGTTGTGGAGTTGGAACATTAGAACGACTTCTAGACTCGACCAACCAATTAAATAATCATATAAAGGTAGTTAATGAAGGTTTGACACAAAAACAGAGTCAACGAGTCAAGCAATTGCCAACAAGGCCAAAAACAGTTAAAAAGATCTAGTTCGAAATCATAAGAATGGGACCATAAGGGGTTAGGCTTAACTTTCAAATTCAAATTTATGCAGCATATAAATGGCTGAAAATCACACATTTTCACCATTGGAAAACCCCTAGACATGCTCCTAATCTTTTTAAATAATTCAAGCAAAAACTGACCAGAAACCAATTTAAATTAATTAAATGCCAATTGATTCTGAGTAGCTTTATCAAGATCTGAAATTTTTACGGCAACAAGATGACATGAAGAACAACAACATATCCAAAAATTAGCCATTTTAGACAAAAACTCGATTTCATATGATTTTATTAAGAAACAGCCCAGAAATGGTTTTCGAGTTTTTCCAAGGCTACTGGCCATATAAAAATCTCATATTTTAAACACAATTACTACGACAGCAACATTACAACATATCCAAAAATCAGAATTTATGGAGCGATATACGAATTATAATGATTTTAGCAAAAACGGACCGCAACACGATTTTACAAAAATGCATAACTTACAATATACATATCGAAACAACGCAAGGCCAAAGTTGTTGCGTCAAGGAAATTCCTAAGTCCAATAATCCACAACACTTCCACGAAAAATAATACATTAACCTTATTTCGCCAATTTTCCAAAGTGACGGCAATCACTTTGGCATCCAATTTCAATATATATATCAATAATTACACAAGATACTCAACTACGGCATATAATTAGTCGAACTCACACGTTCAGCAATAATGACACGAATACGAGCATTTAAACACATATAAATGCAAGATAAATAAGTCGAGGGTTAGCCCGAGGTACCGTTCTCTGGACGGGGTACGAGAAACGAGTAAAGGGAGGCCGAATGGGGCTGCACATTCGCGCACGAGAGATTGCATCTACAAGCAAAGAAGCATGGATGGGATTTGGTCAAAACCTCAGCTACTCATCTCGGCTACTTGTTCCGGAAAAAGGCTCGATGGTGGTGTCAATGCTCCTTCTGATACTCATTTTGATTTAGTAACATTTAATTTTCTTGGTTCACACACAAGGCCCCAAACATTCACTCCAAAGCCAATTCCAAATTGAAGCCCAAAATCAATTTTCCATTTTCTTTTCCATTTTTCCTTTCCTTTTTTCTCCTTTTATCTTTCTTTCCTTCCTTCTTCTCTCCTCAGATCCCCAAATTTTCTTTCTTCTCTTCAAATTCCTCCCTCCTTCCTTCTTTTCCCCAGTTCTCCTTCTCTGTCATTTCGATTGGTCTCACAAATCAAACACTCAACAACAACAGAAGGCCCAATTTGGAGAGGGTTCGGCTCTGCGTTGATGCAACAAAGGCGGGTAGCGCGTACACTTGAGGGCTCTCGGTTGCCGCCGGCGGTGGGGGCTGTTCGCTCGTGAACAGACGACAGTCAATCATCGTTCATCGTTGATTTTTGGATGTTCTCGGCTATTCATAGGGCTGGCGGACGGAACTCTTGGGCGACGGTGGTTCGCGTCTATGCAAGCGCCGGCGGGTTTGCTGTAGTGGCGGAGGAGAGGGCTGCTACACAGTGAGATGCGTCGTCTCCGGCTGGGGTCTGCGGCAGGAATGAGATAAGCGATGGAGTCGGGTTTGGGTGGTTGTTGGCGTGATATGAAATGGATGAGGGTGATGGTTAAGGGCCGCGTTAGATAACGGGGCTCGCCGGCTACGTTTGACACTCCGACGGAACTCGACGGCCACGCTCGGCACTCCGACGGAACTCGACGGGACCCGACGGAGGGTGAACTCGCCGGAAAGAGGAGGACAGCGGGACTGGTCGCGTGTTGCTGCTGCAATTATGGGACGATGATGGTAGCGTGATGATAGAGAATGATGGTGCAGAGCTTGAGATGATGATCGAAAGTGAGAGTGGAGATTTTTAAAAGATGGAAGAAAGAGAGAGCTAAATGGAGATTAAGGTGAGAACAATGGAAATTTCTTTTCTTCTTCTCTTTGCTGTGATCAAATTTTGCAGAAAGAAAAAAATTGAACTTCCTTCCTTCAGTACCCGGATCGATGTGCCAGCGAGGACGCTGGGCCCTCCAAGGGGGGTGGATCAGATATTTCACATCGGTTGTGAAGGGGAACGAAGCATGCCTTATAAGTGGCTGTGGGTACCTTCACTAGTAGGACGCGTTTTGGTGAGCTAGCTCCCAAAGGCAAAACCGTGAGGGAATAATCTGGTGTATACCCAAAGCGGACAATATCTTACTATGGGTTGACTGGGCTGTTACAGTGGTATCAGAGCCAGTACCCGGATCGATGTGCCAGCGAGGACGCTGGGCCCTCCAAGGGGGGTGTATCAGATATCCCACATCGGTTGTGAAGGGGAACGAAGCATGCCTTATAAGTGGTTGTGGATACCTTCACTAGTAGGATGCGTTTTGGTGAGCTAGCTCCCAAAGGCGAAACCGTGAGAGAATGATCTGGTGTATACCCAAAGCGAACAATATCTTACTACGGGTTGACTGGCTGTTACAGTGGTATCAGAGCCAGTAC
>CACSLK010027843.1:2919607-2943250 GCA_902706635.1 Striga hermonthica
CCCACATCGGTTGTGAAGGGGAACGAAGCATGCCTTATAAGTGGCTGTGGATACCTTCACTAGTAGGACGCGTTTTGGTGAGCTAGCTCCCAAAGGCAAAACCGTGAGGAATTGATCTGGTGTATACCCAAAGCGGACAATATCTTACTACGGGTTGACTAGGCTGTTACAGTGGTATCAGAGCCAGTACCCGAATCGATGTGCCAGCGAGGACGCTGGGCCCTCCAAGGGGGGTGGATCAGATATCCCACATCGGTTGTGAAGGGGAATGAAGCATGCCTTATAAGTGGCTGTAGATACTTTCACTAGTAGAACGCGTTTTGGTGAGCTAGCTCCCAAAGGCAAAACCGTGAGGGAATGATCTGGTGTATACCCAAAGCGGACAATATCTTACTACGGGTTGACTGGGCTGTTACAATAGCAGTAAAAACAGAAGAGACGTAGGTTGAGGCTTGACTCCTCAAACACCTACATTAAGTCAAGATCCTACAATCGACATTTATCTTGACTTAAATGGAAAACACAAATCATACTTAGTCGAACTTGAGGCGACTAAGTTGTTCGTGAAGTCCTGTGGATATTGGAACACTTGGACTCGACTCGACCAATTAAGAGCAAATACACCAATTCAAGAAGGTCGGGGAACCTAATGAGTTAAGTTCTGAAACTTTATCATAAAATCCATCTCACTGAACTTAACAAAACCACCAAGTTTCAGCCCCAAACTCGTTATACACAATTTTATAAAATTCAAACGTGATTTCAGCAGAAACGAGCATAAAATCCGAAGCCTGACCTAATGAATGAATTTGTACTTGAAATTTTGACTGGAGCAAGTTCAGCTGTTAAGGACCAACATATACAAATTCCAGCAATTAACATTAAATACAAAAATTATGAAAATTCATATAAGATTCAGCAGTTTTTGAATTTTAATAAAATTCAAAACATTTTAAAGTCGAAATATTCCAATCATTTTACAGCATGAAACTACACATAAATCAAGCACCTCAGCCGAAAATCAGAATTTTTGAGCAACTGACCAATTTAACAAATTTAAAACATCTTTAACAGAAACCGTAAACAAATTATTTACCCTATCAAGCTCAGTCCAAAAGTTCTAAAAATTTTACACAACGTATGCATCAGACAGAGAGACAACATACTAAATTTTCATCAATTTTGGAGCACGGACCAATTTATTATGAATTTAACATTTTTCTACCCAAAATCGCTTTAATTATTAAAAATAGCTACAGACCTCCTAAAATTCTGAAATTTTTACACGAGTTATAAAATGGACACAGGACATCACATATAAAATTGCACATCAATCGGAGCAGTATTCCATTTATTATGAATTTAATACCAATTAGCAGCAATTTCGGTTCAAAAAAAATCATAAACGACTCGAAACACACCGAATTCGTCCAAGGCCTTCGCCATGAGGCCAAGGACTCGACAATGTCCCCTTATTCACAGTCCTAACACAAATTTGAATGGATTTCGCACGATATCACATTAATCGAATAAATTCCTATATAAAGGCATAGTATATGACCATAAACAACGCGATATCATCAAAGCTCCAAAAACATATATAAACGAGAGGGGAATCGAGCTTCGGTACCGTTCTCGAGATTAGTTCGTGACAACGAACAAAACGGTAGTCGGACTGGTTGTTCGGAGGCCGGGAGCATGCTCGTCGGGCTCGACAATTTCAGCTCGCGGGGCGTGGAGAAGCAGCGGCCTGCAGCGGACGTTCAGGGTGGCGATGATGGTCTGGTTCGCCGGACTCACTCTTGTTGGCCGCTGAGGAACGCCGAAAGGTGGTCGCGGCAGGTTGACGGGCGCGCCGGCGGTGGGCCTGCGGACTGTGGGACTCCCCACGAGCAGCGAACGGGGACGATGGTGATTAGCGTGGGGGGGGGGGTCGCGATCGAGTAGCATAACTCGTTGATGGTCGACGTTGCAGGGTCGAGAACTCGTCGGTTTGCTGGGACTCGACGGGACGGCAGCGAGGAGAGGTGCAGCGACTTGGCTTCTGGTCCTCCTCGCGGTGAGCAGTTCACGAGTAGAGAAACTCGCCGGAATTCCTGCGGTGTCTGGCGGCCTGTGGGATTGACGCAAAGATGGTGGCGCACAGTGGTCCTTGCGTTATCCGGTGGCAGAGAACAGATCGCTGATGGTGATGATGATCATCGGGCTGCGTGTTGAGGGATCGCCGGGAACTCGCAGTTCTCTTCCTTTTTTTCCCAACGAGAGAGACAAGAGATGGAGATACGAGTGATGATCGAGGATGATGATGATCGATGATGAGATGGTAGAGGATAAAACGGGGAAAAGAAGAAAACAAGGAAATCTCTCTGCTCGATTGATAGCGGCGAACGAAAAATATAAGGGTTTTGATATCCGTTCATCACGCGAGAGAGAAATTTGAGCAGAAAGCTCACAAAAATTGGGCCCAGATTAATATACAATTTGGGCCAAAAATTTTCTCTTAAAATGGGCCGAAAATAAGAAGCAGCAATTGGGTCAAAAATAATCTCCCGAGGTTCGGGTTGAAATGGCTCGAAAGTGGATCAAAATGGATTAAATCCGATTTACGCAATTAATTCGGAAATCGCCGAAATAATTAAATCATAATCCTAATAATTCTAACACAAAAATGAAATAATAAATAACACATAATATTAATAACACATAATACTCACATAAAATAATGCCACATAGCAATTAAATAAATAAACAGACCAACGAGACGAGCAGTTAATAAAATAACCGACAAATCAGTTGTAGCAAGGGAAATAATCAATTATAAGAAATTTAATAATAATAATAATAATAATAATAATAATAATAATAATAATAATAATAATAAAATAATCCGATTTATTAATAAACGAACGTGACATCACAGTCTACCCACCTTACAAAGAATTTCGTCCTCAGAATTCGAAAATAAACAACTAGAAGGTAAGAGAGTACAAAAAGGGGACATCACAGTGTGAGGTTCGGGTACTCCCTCCGAATCTCAGTCTCCCTCTGCCTCGTTTCGCCCTCGACTTGACTACACTCACTGGACTTTGACGAGTACCCCTCCCGGTATGGACCCTCGGTCCTAATAGGTCACCGGTACCTCCATACAGGTAGGGTTCTGCCTATCACGCAGCTCGTCACAATTCACACATACCTCGAGATCGCGTTCCCTCCATCACGAGGCTAGAACGTGTCATGCATCCTCGCAAGTCCCGGTGGTGGAATCAACCATTAGGCTAAGCTATTGACTTGGTCGAGAAATCATGTTAGGACCGAAAATCATCACTTATTCTCAAATCTGGTACATCCAGAACACACGGTTCTGTTTGGTACCATTGACAAAGCCACTCTCCTCGCCGACACGAACAACATCTCGTATGAGGTTTAGGAAGTAAAGGCTAGATACTCAATAACGATTTCGTTCCATGGAGTCGGTCTCCAGTCGAGACACAAGGCGTCGCCCCACATAAATACGGAATTACTATCTCACCATGCCGGGAAAATCTCGCATGTGGCAAAGAAAACTAATCTACCAACCTCACACATCGAGGGTTATTGATAGGGAAATCACACAACGACTCGAAAGATCAACATCCACTTTGACCAAATAGATCTGGTTCAAAGACCCCTAAAAGAACAAGGTCTATCTGGGTTTAATGCAATGTCATCCGAGAGGTGACACACACGCTGGCGCTGCATATGCAGGGCGCTGGGACGCGTGCGTGTACCCACTCAGATACCAGGTACAAGGTCAAGGTTTAGCCGTACACACTGACCTGGGGAGTTCGTGCGTTCGGTGATGGCGGCGGCAGCTCTCGTGCGAGTCAACGATCGGCTACTGCAGTTGGCCTCACGTCTCTCAGCACGGGCGTGCGGGCTCGGCCACCACTTCGCGTGGCTACACCCAGTCAGGTTCAGCACTCGGTTCGAGGTGCATTCTAAAAATTTTACTTTTCGGGTTTCACAATTTCCTAAGTACTCCGATAGGACAAAGGGTTTCTCCACGCGACTCGAAACAACAAAGGTGTGGGTTTGACAACAACAATTTCCCCAAAAGGGATCGAATGTTGGCATCACTGCCAGGAACAATCTTAACTAGGCGGTCAATGCCGAACAACAGAATAGTGAGCTCGTTTGACTCTTCCGACTAACAGTGTCGGCCGTCACGACAGCTTTTAGGTAGCAAATTGTGCCGGCAGTCCTAAACGAGTCTAATTGTAACACCCCACTTTGATTTTAAAGAAAATTCGGACTTTCTAAAAATCAGAACAAATTTTTCAAATTCATTTTCGAAATCAAGGGCATTAACTAACACATTTTTACTTAGTCCAAGTCTTATCTGGACTCACGGGGATTCATAAACCCGATTTTTCACAAGGTTTTTCATTAACCTGATACACATCTTAACATAATATCCCATATGAACAACTGAAACTTTATAAATCAAACACCATGATTATTTCCAGTTTCAAAGGGTTTTCCAAAATATCTTCAAACATCAAAACATAGTTCGAAAACAATTTTCACATGTCCAAAACACAAAAGGTTCATCGTGACCATATTATTAAAGCGGAAGCAAAATAAAACAAATAATAAACCACCACTCGTCCTTCGTCCCGTCACCCGGCCACTGCTTAACCTGCATCCGTGAAGAGCAGGTGGGAATGAGCACAAATGATAAAGTAGTGCTCACTACTATGCACATAATAACATGTAAAGATGGTATGGTCGCAGCATGAATATAAATCAATCATCATCATGTCTCATCTCCTAACAATCATAACAATAACTCACTCATGTGCACATCTATCATTAGCCGCGGAAAGAGGATGCATAAACCCTAACGACGGGAGTGCGTGCCACTGTAACGGACACTGCCTTTCATTAGGTCTTAAGGAGACTTGCCTCGCAAGGGCAACCGTACCGTAACTCAACGATGACAACCGTACTGATGGCCGTAACAGCTCACATCAGTAGGCTACATGGTTCACATGCATACATTGATCATACCAGCAAAACATTAAACAACACGTATGGCATAGACAATTTTAGATTAGAACCCACCTGGATAGCTCGGTAGAAAATAGCACACAATCACAAGTACGTAGGATGAGGGCTCGACTCCTCAAACACCTACATTTATGCGAGATAATATATCAATAATCTATCTCACTACTCAAACTTAACATAAAACCCATACTTAATAAAAATTAAGTCTTAAGGGTTTTAATCGGATTTTTCGTGGACTTGGAACTCTCTCATTTTTGAAAAATTATGACTCGGAGAACTAAATTGGAGTCTCGGGACTTATAAATATTTTTCTCAAATTTTATCATTTTTAATTTTTTTTTTTTAAATTTAAATCGATACGAAAAAAGGGCTTCCGAAACTCAAAATAGGGCAAAAAGGTTAATTGGGCCGAGCTGCTAACAAGCTGGCCCAAGGATGGCCAAACAGTTGGGCCTTATGCGGTTTGGGCCGCAGCTAAGGTTACTGGGCCTGAAACGGGCTGGGGAGACGCGGGCCGCGCGCGGGCTGACCTCGGGCCCTATGGCCCGCGCGCTCAAGCTGCTTCAGTAAAAAAAATTGGTTTCAATGCAAGGGCTGGGGTTCGAACTCTCGACCTCGAGCAAGATATAGCGCACGCAAGACCACTGCGCTACACACTATGTTGCGATATTTAATGGAAACGTTTTTTTTTTTATAATTTGAATCGAAGCCTGCGAATTTTGAAACAACAGAGGACCAAATTTTACAGAACAGAGCTGGAACAATTTAACCAAAATTTGACAACTTCATATCCAATAGCAACCGGAGTTTTAAAATATATTTCGAAACCGGGTTTTAAAAGTTTTGTTAACTAAACGACAAAAATAATACAAAACAAACGACGGGGGTACGAACGATCTAAACAACAAGACGACGACTCGAAATAACAAAACGAGACACCGAAATCACACGAATACGTAACAGCGACAACGAGACTCAATTAATACGATAACGAGAGTTCCGATAATCCACGAAAATTCACAAATACACGAAATATACGCACGAACATACGAATCAACAAATAACAACAAACAAAGTTCCGATTTCAAATAAAGTTTCGGTAAACTGAACACGTCATATATATAACGTGTAATATATGAAAACGACCGTATTAACGAGAGGATTCGAATAAGTTACCTGGCTTCGGGAAACTACGAGTTATCGGACAGGAAACGGGCCCGACAGCGGGTCGGACGATCGGCTTCGGGACTCGGAATCTTCCAACCTGATTCTAAGGGCTGCTGAACGGAAATTATGATGGCGAGTGAGGCTCTGTTGTTGATTGTTGGACGAAGGTACCACTCGGAGGTTGCCGCCGCTGGCAGTCGTCGCCGGAATTTGCGTGATGAACTCGCCGGTGGTCCCGCTTTTATGGACGTTCACGGTGACCGGGAGAAGCTTCTAGGGGCGATCGATATGATGGCGAGGAAGAGAGCAGCGACTCGTGGAGGAGCTGAAATGGTGGTTTCTCGCCGGTGACGATGGAGGTGCTGGCGGGATTGCAGGTTCTATATTTTTTTTTTTTTTTAACGAGTGCGAGAGAGAGAGAGAGAGATATGGAGAGCTGAGGGAGGAGATGAATGATCTCTCTGCTCGACTTGCAACTGATATAGGTGAAAGGGAGAGGGAGAACGTGCGTTTGAATTCGCAATAAAATCGGAACAAAATTGTTAACGCACAGATAAGGTGGGACTCGGTCTCGCGCAGAGGAGGAGGAGAGATCTGTTCGGTAAATGCTTCTTAATGGGCCAGTAATCTTATCAAATGAGCCAAATTTTTAAAAGAAATTGGGCTTAGGGAACTTAATTTCTCAATTGGCCCAAAAATAAATCAACAAACTTATGGGCTAGAAATAATTTTTAATTGGACCGGAAATAAACGCAATAACAAGAACTCCCGATCAGTGTAATTGACGACAAATAATAAGTTAATCCGGACTATCTATATTTATATTACACGAAATATATATATTTATATAATAATAGGCATTTAGAACAATTAGACATTTAATCACAAATAAATAATAATAATAATAATAATAATAATAATAATAATAATAACAATAATAATAATAATAATAATAATAACAATTATGCAAAATAAATAATCTCAATTATTCATGAACAAACAGGGCGTTACAGTCTACCCACCTTACAAAGAATTCCGTCCTCGGAATTCAAAAATAAACTAGAAAGCGATAAAATACAAAGGAGAACTCAGAACTCAAAGTTCGAATAACGCCTCCTAATCTCGGCCTCCTTTTCCTAAGTCGCCTCGGTCTCATCGTGTCGGCTCCACAGCACCTTCACCAAGCTCACTGCCCGGTTCCTCAGCTGATGGACCTTCCGATCCAGAATAGCTACCGGCACCTCCTCATAGGTAAGGTCTCGCTCGACCTGCAGTTCGCCGAAGTCCACCACATGATCAGGATTATGCACATACTTCCGGAGCATCGAGACATGGAATACGTCGTGCACACCCGACAAGTCTGGTGGTAAAGCCAGCCGATACGCTAAGTTCCCGACTCGGTCGAGGATCTCGAACGGCCCAATATAGCGAGGTTTTAGCTTCCCTTTCTTCCCGAAGCGAATCACACCTCGCATGGGTGAAACCTTCAGAAGAACATGATCTCCTACCGCATACTCATGCTCATGCCTCTCCCGGACGGCATAGACCTTCTGCCTCTCCTGGGCGGACCTGATTGTCTTCCGGATCTCCTCAACGGTCGCAGCAGTACTCTGAACAAAATCCGGTCCTGTAATCCTCCTCTCTCCAACCTCATCCCAATACAGAGGGGTCCGAACCTTACGTCCGTACAAAGCCTCGTACGGGACCATCTTGATCGAAGAGTGGTAGCTGTTGTTGTAGGTCAGCTCGACTAGCGGAAGGGCGTACTCCCAAGTCAGGCTTCGGTCCAAGACCACAGCCCTCAAAATATCCTCCAAGTACTGGATCACACGCTCCGATTGACCATCCGTCTAGGGGTGAAAGGCTGTACTAAACTCCAACCTCGTCCCCATGGCTCGGTGCAACGTCCTCCAGAACTGGGATGTGAACATGGCATCTCGATCCGAAACGATCTCCACGGGCACTCCATGAAGTTTAACAATGTCCTTGACGAACAATTCGGCATAATCACTTGCCTTCATGGTCGTCCGGACTGGCAGAAAATGGGCACTTCGTAAGGCGATCCACTATCACCCAAATCGAATCATACCCGCTCCTCGACTTTGGCAGTCCCACTAAGAAATCCATGGTGATGCACTCCCACTTCCACAGGGGAACCTCAAGGGGCTGCAACAACCCTCTCGGTTTCTGGCGCTCAGCCTTCACTTGCTGACACACCAGGCACCCATCCACGAACTTCGCCACCTGCCTCTTCATGCCTCGCCACCAGAAAGATTTCTTCAGGTCCTGATACATCTTCGTGCTACCAGGATGGATGGTGTACGGGGCACTATGGGCCTCTCTCAAAATCTCCCTTCGCAGCTCCCACACCCTCGGAACACAAAGTCTACCCTCGAAGACTAAAGCCCCATCAGATGCGACTGCGAATCCACCAACTTTACCAGCTGCTGACAACTCCCTCATCCGGCACAAGAAACGGTCGTTCGGTTGCTCGGCGACTATCCTCTCTCGAAGAGTCGGTCCCACAACCAACGAGGCCAGAATGCCCCCGGCTGTCGAAGTCGACTCCACTGCCTCTAACTACAATCGCTCGAACTCCCGAAGAAGAACATCCTGCCTGGTAAACAAGCAAGATAGCTAGCCATAACTCCTCCGACTAAGGGCATCGGCTACTACATTAGCTTTCTCAGGGTGATAGCTAATGGTGCAGTCGTAGTCCTTGACCAGCTCCAACCACCTACGCTGCCTCATGTTCAGCTCCTTCTGAGTGAAAATTTACTTCAGGCTCTTGTGGTCAGTAAAGATCTCACACTTGCCTCCATAGAGATAGTGCCGCCAAATCTTCAAGGCGTGGACAACTGCAGCTAACTCGAGATCATGAGTGGGGTAGTTCTGCTTGTGAGGCTTCAGCTGCCTCGAAGCATAGGCCACGACTTTCCCCTGCTGCATAAGGACACATCCCAAACCCATCTTTGAAGCATCACTATAGATGGTGAACTCCAAAGTAGGGTCGGGTATAGATAGGACAGGCGCGGTAGTGAGTCTCCTCTTCAACTCCTGGAAACTCTTCTCGCACTGGGGACTCCAATCAAACCTCATGGTCTTCTTCGTAAGGTTGGTCAGTGGCTGGGCTATCTTCGAGAAGCCCTCGATGAACCTCCTGTAGTATCCTGCTAACCCCAGAAAACTACGAACATAAGTGGCACTTCTCGGCGTATCCCACTTGCTCACCGCCTCAATCTTGCTGGGATCCACCTCAATGCCTCTCGCTGTCACAATGTGGCCAAGGAATGCCACGCGGTTCAGCCAGAACTCGCACTTCGAGAACTTATCATACAACTTCTCGCGTCGAAGAGTCTCCAGCACAATCCTCAGATGCTCCTTATGCTGATCGATATCTCGGGAATAGACCAGAATGTCGTCGATGAACACAATGACGAACTGGTCCAGGAAAGGATGAAAGACCCTATTCATAAGGTCCATGAAAACGGCCGGGGCATTGCTGAGTCCGAACGGCATGACTACGAACTCATAGTGGCCATAGCGGGTACAGAAAGCAGTCTTAGAAATATCCGACTCTCGGATCTTCAGTTGATGATAGCCAGAACGCAAGTCAATCTTTGAGAAGACGCTGGCTCCTCTCAGCTAATCGAAAAGGTCCTCAATACGGGGAAGGGGATACTTGTTCTTGACTGTAAGGGCATTCAACTCCCGGTAGTCAATGCACATACGCATAGATCCGTCTTTCTTCTTCATGAATAGGACGGGTGCACCCCCCGGCGAGACACTCGGACGAATAAAACCGAGATTGAGCAACTCCTGGATCTGGGCCTTGAGCTCTTGAAGCTCCTTTGGTGCCATACGGTAGGGGGCCTTAGAAACGGGACCGGCTCCTAGAATTAGGTCAATGGTGAACTCTACCTGGCGGTCTGGCGTTCCTCCGGGTAAGTCATCAGGAAAAACGTCGAGGTACTCGCAAACAATAGATACTCTCTCGGGCATCCGCTCATCAACATCGTCGGATACCATGGAAACAAGATAGCCTTGACAACTACCCTTGGAAAGGCTGTTCCTAGCTTGCATAGAAGAGATGACCCGAGGCACAGTCCTCGAACTCACCCCAAAGAACACAATAGGCTGATCGGAAATGGGATAGAGGGTGACTTCGCGCTCCTGGCACCGGATATCGGCTCGGTAACGGGTGAGCCAGTCCATGCCCAAGATCACGTCAAAGTCTCGCATTTCGATAACATACACATCGGCCTCCAGAACTCGACCACCAATGCAAATAGAAAGGTTGCGAACCACCGAATCAGAGATAATAGTTTTTCCCGAGGCTAGACTAACCTCGAGAGGATCACAAGCATGCACGGTGCCAATAGATAAAGCCTCCAAACAACGAGATGAGATAAACGAATGGGTAGCACCGGTATCACATAAGGCAAAAACAGGCACATAGGATATTGAAAGCATTCCGGACATGGTACCTGCATTGCGAGCGGCCTCATCATGGCTGATGGTGTAGACACGGGCCTGACCCCCAGCCCTCTGCTGGAACGGTGGGGGCTGCTGATGCTGCTGATGAGGTGGCGGTGGGGGAAGCTGCTGCTGACGCTGCTGGGCAAAAGGCTGCTGCTGTTGCTGTCTCTTCGGTTCGGGGCAGACACTGGCATAGTGACCCGGATGGTTGTAGTTGTAACAAACTCGCTGGTCTGCTAAGCACTCTCCGGTGTGGAACCTGCCGCATTTAGGGCACCTCGGCTGCTGACCCTGAGTGGGTCGGTCGTCACGTCTGCCGAAGTTTCCTTTCTTTCCCTTCTTCTTGTTTTGATACTCGGACTTCCTCTTGCCCGAGCTAGAGCCGGGCGGCACAGATGAGATGGGTTGGGCGTACTGAGCAACTGTCTGAGAAGGCTGGGAGGCATGATAATATGAAGGGACTGGGGCTATCGGAATGAGACAGCTCTCTACCTCCTGAGATCGACTAACAGTATCTGCGAAAGACATCAGTCCGTGACTCCCCACCAGTTCACGGATCCTCTGATTGAGCCCCTTGAGAAACTTGCGGGCCTTCTTAGCATCGGTATTCACTGCGTCGCCCGCAAAAAGGCACATGCGGGTGAAGGTACGGATGTACTCATCCACTGTGGAGCTGCCCTACTGCAAGTGGTAGAACTCATGCTCCATCCTATCCCAAAAGCTCTGGGAAAGGAACTTGCTGCGCACCATCACTTTCATTTGCTCCCAAGTAAGAGCATGAAGCTCCGCCTCTGGCCTCTGGGCCCAGTGGTCAATCCACCAGTCAGAGGCGTCCTCCTTCATCTGATAAGCAGCTAGGGACACTCGCTGGCAGTCAGGGAGGGGAAGTACCACAAAAATCTTATCCAGCTCTTTCATCCACTCCAGCACCACTGTGGTGTTCTCAGTTCCCGCAAAAGTGGGTGCGTTCATCCTCTGAAACTGGACGATAAGCTGAGTGAGGTCCATGGCTAGAGGGGCCTGGTGCTGACGAGGCGGAGAAGGTTGCGGGGATGCCTGGCGGTTACGGTTGTTGTTGCGAGTATTCATACTTCTACATTGAATAAGCCGAACAAAGTTTAGCACAAAAACAAACAAAATAGTCAATGCTTATAGGATTCTAGAGTTCGCCAATAAACACTAGAGTTCGATTAAATCAAGGTGGATAGGTCCTAAGCCCCAAAATAACAATTACACCATAAGTAGTTTCATTACCACATTTGTTCCATTTACATATCAAGTATTTTCATTAATACTCAAATCAAACATACCTTAAGCAGCGCTGAGTGACAGAGACGAGTGGTCATAACACAAGGTCTAAACACATAATCACATATGTGCCAGTCTACAGAAACGCAGACTGGCTCTGATACCAAACTGATGCAGACCCTAATAAGATATTGTCCGCTTTGGGCTACTTCCGCCACCCGCACGACTTTGTTCTTGGCTGGGCTTCAATACACACCCACCAAAATGCGTCTTACTAGTGAAAGTATCCACATCCTCATATAAGGGCTGCTTCGTTTCCTTTCAAACCCGATGTGGGATGCGCTGCATCATCCACCCCCCTTGTGGGCCCAGCGGTCACCGCTGGCACATGGGTTGGCTCTGATACCAAACTGTAACACCCCACTTTAATTTTAAAGAAAATCCAGACTTTCTAAAAATCAGAACAAATTTTTTAAATTCATTTTCGAAATCAAGGGCATTAACTAACACATTTTTACTTAGTCCAAGTCTTATCTGGACTCACGGGGATTCATAAACCGATTTTTCACAAGGTTTTTCATTAACCTGATACACATCTTAACATAATATCCCATATGAACAACTGAAACTTTATAAATCAAACACCATGATTATTTCCAGTTTCAAAGGGTTTTCCAAAATATCTTCAAACATCAAAACATAGTTCGAAAACAATTTTCACATGTCCAAAACACAAAAGGTTCATCGTGACCATATTATTAAAGCGGAAGCAAAATAAAACAAATAATAAACCACCACTCGTCCTTCGTCCCGTCACTCGGCCACTGCTTAACCTGCATCCGTGAAGAGCAGGTGGGAATGAGCACAAATGATAAAGTAGTGCTCACTACTATGCACATAATAACATGTAAAGATGGTATGGTCGCAGCATGAATATAAATCAATCATCATCATGTCTCATCTCCTAACAATCATAACAATAACTCACTCATGTGCACATCTATCATTAGCCGCGGAAATGGGATGCATAAACCCTAACGACGGGAGTGCGTGCCACTGTAACGGACACGGCCTTTCATTAGGTCTTAATGAGACTTGCCTCGCAAGGGCAACCGTACCGTAACTCGACGGGGACAACCGTACTGACGGCCGTAACAGCTCACATCAGTAGGCTACATGGTTCACATGCATACATTGATCATACCAGCAAAACATTAAACAACACGTATGGCATAGACAATTTTAGATTAGAACCCACCTGGATAGCTTGGTAGAAAATAGCACACAATCACAAGTACGTAGGATGAGGGCTCGACTCCTCAAACACCTACATTTGTGCGAGATAATATATCGATAATCTATCTCACTACTCAAACTTAACATAAAACCAATACTTAATAAAAATTAAGTCTTAAGGGTTTTAATCGGATTTTTCGTGGACTTGGAACTCTCTCATTTTTGAAAAATTATGACTCGGAGAACTAAATTGGAGTCTTGGGACTTATAAATATTTTTCTCAAATTTTTTCATTTTTAAAAATTTTTTTTTTAAAAATTTAAATCGGTACGAAAAAGGGCTTCCGAAACTCAAAATAGGGCAAAAAGGTTAATTGGGCCGAGCTGCTAACAAGCTGGCCCAAGGATGGCCAAACAGTTGGGCCTTATGCGGTTTGGGCCGCAGCTAAGGTTACTGGGCCTGAAACGGGCTGGGGAGACGCGGGCCGCGCGCGGGCTGACCTCGGGCCCTATGGCCCGCGCGCTCAAGCTGCTTCAGTAAAAAAAATTGGTTTCAATGCAAGGGCTGGGGTTCGAACTCTCGACCTCGAGCAAGATATAGCGCACGCAAGACCACTGCGCTACACACTATGTTGCGATATTTAATGGAAACATTTTTTTTTTTTAATTTGAAACGAAGCCTGCGAATTTCGAAACAACAGAGGACCAAATTTTGCAGAACAGAGCTGGAACAATTTAACCAAAATTTGACAACTTCATATCCAATAGCAACCGAAATCGAGACTTATAAAATAATAAGTTTTCAGAGTTTTGAAAATATATTTCGAAACCGGGTTTCAAAAGTTTTGTTAACTAAACGACAAAAATAATACAAAACAAACGACGGGGGTACGAACGATCTAAACAACAAGACGACGACTCGAAATAACAAAACGAGACACTGAAATCACACGAATACGTAACAGCGACAACGAGACTCAATTAATACGATAACGAGAGTTCCGATAATCCACGAAAATTCACAAATACACGAAATATACGCACGAACATACGAATCAACAAATAACAACAAACAAAGTTCTGATTTCAAATAAAGTTTCGGTAAACCGAACACGTCATATATATAACGTGTAATATATGAAAACGACCGTATTAACGAGAGGATTCGAATAAGTTACCCGGCTTCGGGAAACTACGAGTTATCGGACAGGAAACGGGCCCGACAGCGGGTCGGATGATCGGCTTCGAGACTCGAAATCTTCCAACACAATAAGGGCTGCTGAACGGAAATTATGATGGCGAGTGAGGCTCTGTTGTTGATCATTGGACGAAGGTACCACTCGGAGGTTGCCGCCGCTGGCAGTCGTCGCCGGAATTTGCGTGATGAATTCGCCGGTGGTCCCGCTTTTCTGGACGTTCACGGTGACCGGGAGAAGCTGCTAGGGGCGATCGATATGATGGCGAGGAAGAGAGCAGCGACTCGTGGAGGAGCTGAAATGGTGGTTTCTCGCCGGTGACGATGGAGGTGCTGGCGGGATTGCAGGTTCTATATATATGTATATATATATATATATATATATATTTTTTTTTTTTTAACGAGTGCGAGAGAGAGAGATATGGAGAGCTGAGGGAGGAGATGAATGATCTCTCTGCTCGACTTGCAACTGATATAGGTGAAAGGGAGAGGGAGAACGTGCGTTTGAATTCGCAATAAAATCGGAACAAAATTGTTAACGCACAGATAAGGTGGGACTCGGTCTCGCGCAGAGGATGAGGAGAGATCTGTTCAGTAAATGCTTCTTAATGGTCTAGAAATCTTATCAAATGAGCCAAAATTTTTAAAAGAAATTGGGCTTAGGGAACTTAATTTCTCAATTGGCCCAAAAATAAATCAACAAACTTATGGGCTAGAAATAATTTTCAATTGGACCGGAAATAAACGCAATAACAAGAACTCCCGATCAGTGTAATTGACGACAAATAATAAGTTAATCCGGACTATCGATATTTATATTACACGAAATATATATATTTATATAATAATAGGCAGTTAGAACAATTAGACATTTAATCACAAATAAATAAATAATAATAATAATAATAATAATAATAATAATAATAATAATAATAATAATAATAATAACAATTATGCAAAATAAATAATCTCAATTATTTATGAACAAACGGGGCGTTACACTAATCCACATACACTACCTATAATTTCCACACTTCGAGATCTTAGCGTAAAGCTTATCTTGTAAGTGTTTTCAGTCAACCACATAACACCAATTAAACCAAGTCCAACATATATCTAAAAGGTCACATAAACATGCATAATCTACGAGGTAATATCTATTTTGAGATCGAAACAAAATTTTATTGTAATCCAGTATGCAGAACGAACTTAAAATAGACACAATTTTCAGCACATAAGCCACATGATCATGATTCACGACTCAAATTAAACCTAAGGCATGCATCTACAACTTTCAAGAAAACTTCAGGATCAAATACTGACATTCAGCAGGTTAACAATCGACTAACATGAAGAACTTGATTGCAGTCCTGGAAATATATGTTGGTGTACAAATTCAGAAAAACGGACATAACTCATTCTATACTCGACATACTGACAAATAATGATGTTATAAATGAGTTTAAACATAAAATATTCAATTCATGAAATCTGTCAGAAACCAATTCATGTTACAAACAACATATCAGCATTTAGACTCTAATTTATGCTACAGAACTCATTTCAGCATGCATCCTACCTTATTAGAAAGCTAAGAAACACACCTATAACTTTCAGGAAGCACACAATTTCAATTTAGCACAATAAGACATGATAAATAGGTCAAACATAATATACACACAAGCTGTCGATTTTAAATAAAACTGTTTGCGCGACAATTTTGCAAAAAAATATAACTTATTTGTCTTAAATCGGAATTTCATAATTCCAAAGCGCAAAGAAAGACAACACAATAGGCTACTTATCATATGAAAACTAGATTTTCAAATAACGATTACTTCAGGGTCAAAACAGCAGACGAAAGGGACAACAATTCGCATGTTATACCCAAAAACAGCATTTAACATCATTCTTCACATATACAACGCATTGTAATGAGGCGAGGGTCACGATTTAACATGTCATAACATAAATTGAACAATAATCATCGAAAGTCACGTATATATCACGAACCCGAACAAACCTATCATGATATAAACGAGACTCTCAACCTAATACAATTAACTCATCCAAAACGCAAGTTTCGAGAAAAATTTTCTAGCTGTAACAAAATCATTTAAACATGCTAGAGCATCAATAAAACACACATCCTAATCTCTTACCCAACTAATCATGCTTCGAGCTAGCATGAACTCACTCTTACTAAAACACAAGGGACATTTAATACCAGAGGTTGAACAGAGGCCATATACATCCATAATACTGTCAGCCTGTAAAACAACGACTCATCTCATAATTTTCGAAACCTGGCAAAGGTCTGAAGAGGGCGATTACATTCTCGGTTCTAATTGACCGAGTCCTCACTTGAAGACATTGAGAAGAATTATATAGTAAGGGGAACTACCATGGGCATAACTTATCTCGATAACAACATACTGAACCACATAACAAGGAACCTCTAGAGTCCGAACTTAACTCTCTATCACTAGAGTTCAACATATAACCAAAGGTGGATAGATCCGAAGCCCCAAATATCAATAAGTCATATCATAAGCAGTTTCATTGCTACTTATGTAAAATTACAAATCAAATTACAAGTATCTTCATTGATACTTATACAAAACATACCTTTAAGCAGTGCGGCGTGACGAAGACGAGTGGTCATAACATAAGGTCTAATCACATAATCACATAATCACATATAAACCAGTCTACAGAAACGCAGACTGGCTTTGATACCAAACTGTAACACCCCACTTTGATTTTAAAGAAATCCCGACTTTTTAAAAATCAAATAAACAATTTTTCGAATTCATTTTCGAAAATCAAGGGCATTATCAAAACATTTTCTTAGTCCAAGTCTTATCTGGACCCACGGGGATTCATTACCCGATTTTTCATAGGTTTTCATTAACCATATTCTCATCCATATAATCAATAAACATAAATGTCATGACATTCTTATCCACATGCTCCGAATATCATAGAAAGGTTTTTCAACATAAACCTATCCAACGGTTTTCATAATAACCAATTCAACTTGTTCAACAATTCAACCAACATGTTCAAGTAACCCAAGCACAAGGTTCATAAATGCTGAAGCAAATAATAATAAATAAACTATAGACCACCCACTCGCCTTGCCTCGTCATCCGCCAACTGCTTAACCAGCATCCATGAAGAGCAGGTGGGGATGAGCACAAATGAAAACGTAGTGCTCACCGCTATGCACATGAACAGTTATAATAAGTGAGTACAAAAAGTAAATATGGCATGGTCACAAGTATCAACATAGACAACAAATTTCCCATCTCCTATCCATAATCAATAATCAGCCTCATGTGCACACCTATCAAAATAGACTACATTTGGTCCACGTATCGTCTCCCTGCGGGAACTCTAACGTTTCCAAAGTAGGAGGATCATCCGTCAACCCCGAGGGTTTTAGACGGGAAATCTACTGTCAACCCCAAGGGTATTAGACAGTTCTGCCAACCCCGAGGGTTTTAGGCAGGAATTCCATCACAAGAGGAGATTACCCACTCGGGGTACGTTCTATAACAACGGGGATACGTTCGACGGCCGGTACAACTCCTGTCGAAAGTTACACATATACATTTCATACTTTGATCATACCCTAGTAAGTAAACAAATTTTACAATTCAAGGCATAGACAATTTTATAAGTAAACCCACCTGGATTCCGGATTGATAACAGCAAATACATAAGAGATGTAGGTTGAGGCTTGACTCCTCAAACACCTACATTAAGTCAAGATCCTACAATCAACATTTACCTTGACTTAAACGGAAAACACAAATCATACTTAGTCGAACTTGATTCGACTAAGTTGTTCGTGAAGTCCTGTGGATATTGGAACACTTGGACTCGACTCGACCAATTAAGAGCAAATACACCAATTCAAGGTCGGGGAACCTAATGAGTTAAGTTCTAAAACTTTATCATAAAATCCATCTCACTGACTTAACAAAACCACCAAGTTTCATCCACAAACTCGTTATACACAATTTTATAAAATTCAAACGTGATTTCAGCAAAAACGAGCATACAATCTGAAGCCTGACCTAATGAATGAATTTGTACTTGAAATTTTTACTGGAGCAAGTTCAGCTGTTAAGGACCAACATATAAAAATTCCAACAATTAACATTAAACACACAAATTATGAAAATTCATACAATATTCAGCAGTTTCGAATTTTTTACAACCGAAACATTTTGAACTCCAAAAATTCAGATCTTTTTACAGCATGAAACTACACATAAAACAAGAACCTCGGCAAAAAATCAGAATTTTTGAGCAACTGACCAATTTAACAAAATTAAAACATCTTTCAGCAGAAACTGTAAACAAATTATTCTATCAATCTCAGTCCAAAAATTCTAAAAATTATAAACAACGTATACATCAGACAGAGTGACAACATACTAAAATTTCATCAATTTTGGAGCACGGACCAATTTATTATGAATTTAACATGTTTCTGCCCAGAAATCACTTTAATTATTAAAAATAGCTACATACCTCCTCAAATTCTGAAATTTTTACACGAGCTATAAAATTAACACACCGAATTCGTCCAAGGCCTTCGCCATGGGGACAAAGACTCGACAATGTTCCCTTATCCGTAGTCCTAACACAAATTTGATGGGATTTCACACGATATCACATTAATCGAATAAATTCCTATATAAAGGCATAATATATGACCATAAACAACGCGATAACATCAAAGCTCCCAAAACATATATAAACGAGAGGGGAATCGAGCTTCGGTACCGTTTTCGAGATTAGTTCGCGACAACGAACAAAATGGTAGTTGAGACGGGTTGTTCGGAGGCCGGGAGCACGCTCGTCGGGCTCGACAATTTCGGCTCGCGGGGCGTGGAGAAGCAGCAGCCTGCAGCGGACGTTCAAGGTGGCGATGATGGTCTGGTTCGTCGGACTCACGCTTGTTGGTCGCTGAGGAATGTCGGAAGGTGGTCGCGGTAGGTTGACGGGCGCGCCGGCTGTGTGCCTGCGGACTGTGGGACTCCTCACGAGCAGCGAACAGGGACGATGGTGATTCGCTGGGGGGAGGGGGGTCGCGATCGAGTAGCATAGCTCATTGATGGTCGATGTTGCAGGGTCGGGAACTCGTCGGTTTGCTGGGACTCGACGGGACGACAGCGAGGAGAGGTGCAGCGACTTGGCTTCAGGTCCTCCTCGCGGTGAGCAGTTCACGAGCAGACAAACTCGCCGGAATTCCTGCGGTGTCTGGCGGCCTGTGGGATTGACGCAAAGATGGTGGCGCAAGGTGGTCCTTGCGTTATCCGGTGGTAGAGAACAGATGGTGATGATGATCGTCGGGCTGCGCGTTGAGGGATCGCCGGGAGCTCGCAGTTCTCTTCCTTTTTTTTCCAGCGAGAGAGACGAGAGATGGAGATAAGAGTGACGATCGAGGATGATGATGATCGACGATGAGATGGTAGACGATGAAACGGGGAAAAGAAGAAAACAAGGAAATCTCTCTGCTCGATTGATAGCGGCGAACGAAAAATATGAGGGTTTTGATATCCGTTCATCCCGCGAGAGAGAAATTTGAGCAGAAACTCACAAAAATTGGGCCCAGATTAATATACAATTTGGGCCGAAAATTTTCTCTTAAAAAGGGCCAAAAATAAAAAGCAGCAATTGGGTCAAAAATAATCTCCCGATGTTCGGGTTGAAATGGCTCGAAAGTGGACCAAAATGGATTAAATCCGATTTACGCAATTAAATCAGAAACCGCCGAAACAATTAAATCATAATCCTAATAATTCTAACACAAAAATAAAATAATAAATAACACATAATACTCACATAAAATAATGCCACATAGCAATTAAATAAATAAGCAGACCAACAAAACGAGCAGTTAAAGAAATAACCGACAAATTAAATGTAGCAAGGGAAATAATCAATTACAAGAAATTTAATAATAATAATAATAATAATAATAATAATAATAATAATAATAATAATAATAATAATAATAATAATGATAAAATAATCTGATTTATTAATAAACGAACGGGGCGTCACAGTCTACCCACCTTACAAAGAATTCCGTCCTCAGAATTCAAAAATAAACAACTAGAAGGTAAGAGAGTACAAAAAGGGGACATCACAGTGTGTGGTTCGGGTACTCCCTCCGAATCTCAGTCTCCCTCTGCCTCGTCTCGCCCTCGACTTGACTACACTCACTAGACATTGACGAGTACCCCTCTCGGTCTCTCCTTGAAGAACCCTCGGTCCCAACAAGTCACCGGTACCTCCATACAGGTATGGTTCTGCCTATCACGCAGCTCGTCACAATTCACACATACCTCGAGATCACGCACACATTCCCTCCATCACGAGGTTAGAACGTGTCATGCATACTCGCAAGTCCCGGTGGTGGAGTCAACCATTAGGCTAAGATATTGACTTGGTCGAGAAATCATGTTAGGACCGAAAATCATCACTTATTCTCAAATCTAGTACATCCAGAACACACGGTTCTGATTGATACCATTGACAAAGTCCCTCTCCTCGCCGACACGAACAACATCTCGTATGCGGTTTAGGAAGTAAAGGCTAGATACTCAATAAAGTTTTCCTTCCACGGAGTCGGTCTCCAGTCGAGACTCAAGGCGTCGCCCCACATTACGGAATTATTATCTCACTATGTCGGGAAAATCTCGAATGTGGCAAAGAAAACTAATCGACCAACCTCACACATCGAGGGTTGTTTAAAGGGAATTCACACAACGACTCGAAAGATCAACATCCACTTTGACCAAATAGATCTGGTTCAAAGATCCCTAAAAGAACAAGGTCGATCTGGGTTTAATACAATGTCATCCGAGAGGTGACACACACGCTGGCGCTGCATATGCTGGGCGCTAGGACGCGTGCGTGTACCCACTCAGATACCAGGTACAAGGTAAAGGTTTAGCCGTACAAACTGACCTGGGGAGTTCGTGCGTTCGGTGATGGCGGCGGCAGCTCTCGTGTGAGTAAACGATCGGCCATTGCAGTTGGCCTCACGTCTCTCAGCACGGGCGTGCGGGCTCGGCCACCACTTCGCGTGGCTACACCTAGTCAGGTTCAGCACTCGGTTCGAGGTGCATTCCAGAAATTTTACTTTCTGGGTTTCACAATTTCCTATGTACTCCGATAGGACAAAGGGTTTCTCCACACGACTCGAAACTACAAAGGTGTGGGTTTGACAACAACAATTTCTCCAAAAGGGATCGAATGTTGGCATCACTGCCAGGAACAATCCTAACTCGGCGGTCAATGCTGAACAACAGAATAGTGAGCTCGTTTGACTCTTCCGACTAACAGTGTCGGCCGTCACAACAGCTTTTAGGTAGCAAATCGTGCCGGCAGTCCTAAACGAGTCTAATCAACATACACTACCTATAATTTCCACACTTTGATATCTCAGCGTAAAGCTTATCTCGTAAGTATTTTCAGTTAACCACATAACACCAATCAAACCAAGTCCAACATATATCAAAAAGGTCACATAAACATGCATAATCTACTAGGTAATATCTATTTTGAGATCGAAACAAATTTTATAGAAATCCAGTATGCACAATGAACTTAAAATAGACACAATTTTCAGCACACAAGTCACATGATCATGATTCACGACTCAAATTAAACCTAAGGCATGCATCTACAACTTTCATGAAACTTCAGGATCAAATAATGACATTCAGCAGGTTAACAATCGACTAACATGAAGAACTTGGTTGCAGTCCGGGAAATATGAATATGTTGGTGTACAGTTTCAAAAAAATGGACATAACTCATTCTATACTCGACATACTGACATGCTTCCGGCATCATTAGAAACCTAAGAATCAGCCCTAAAACTTTAAAGAAAACCATATTGATGAATAATGATGTTATAAATGAGTTTAAACATAAGTTATTCGATTCATGAAATCTGTCAGAAACCAATTCATGTTACAAACAACATCTCAGCATTTAGACTCTAATTTATGCTACAGAACTCATATCAACATGCATCATACCTTATTAGAAGATAAGAAACACACCTATAACTTTCAGAAAGAACACAATTTCAATTTAGCACATTAAGACATGATAAACATGTCCAACATAATATACACACAAGCTGCCGGTTTTAAATAAAATTGTTTGCACGACAATTTTGCAAAAAAAATATAACTTATTCGTCTTAAATCGGAATTTCATAATTCCAAAGCTCAAAGAAAGACAACATAATAGGCTACTTATCATATGAAAACTAGATTTTCAAATAACGATTACTTCAGGGTCAACACAACAGACGAAAAGGACAACAATTCGCATGTTATACCCTAAAACAGCATTTAACATCATTCTTCACATATACAACGCATAGTAATGAGGCGTGGGTCACCGATTTAACATGTCATAACATAAATTCAACAATAATCATCGAAAGTCACGTATATATTGTAACACCCCGACTTTTTAATACTATCAGAGTACGCAATTTTTCGCAATTTTTCTGAATAAATAAATAAAATACTTATTTTGCGAAAACTGATTCGGGATGCTACCGTGAAAAAACTTAATTTTTCTGAAAACCATTAAAATTTTAAGCTAATAATTAAAAACGGTTATAATGTCTTATCCGACTAACGTCGGAACAAAAACTGATAATAAGTACTGAAAGTTTTAGCGGAAGTCTAGCGTGGCAAAAACATATATACATATAATAACAAATGTCCTGAACAGCATGCCCGCTCACTCCTCGTCCCCGACCCTGCGCCCTGAAACACATGAAAAACGTGGGGCGTGAGCACTAAAACACTTGTGCTCAGCAGAAACTCATACTAATGTAAACATTGTAAATAATAACAATATCATGAACTAAGCATATATAACTGAACTGAAACTGAACTGATATCTGATACCGGTCTGATCTCGCGACATAAGTCACGTAACTAATAACTGAATCTGTCGACACAAACTAATACTGCAATCTCCCGGCACAAACTAATACCGGACCATGTGCACACTCTAGTGGTTAGATTAGGCCACTAGAACCTAGAATGGACCGGCGACCATTCCGAGCGGATACTGAATATACATACCTCGAACATGGTAGCATAATTATAAAAAATGTAGTACTTAGTCTGAGTCCCCACCTGAACTGCTGAAACTGAAACTGAATGGCAGTGCTGATGCCTGATCAAACTGAAAATAATATAAACAATTACT
>CACSLK010027843.1:2960050-2973244 GCA_902706635.1 Striga hermonthica
GGCAGATGAGGTAACGGTCAGGGTCACTTTTGAGTGACGATTTCAGGGTCATGTTGCATGACATTTTCAGGGTCACTTTTGAGTGACGATTTCAGTTTTACCGGCTTGAGGGTGAGGTTATATACTGATATCATGATGTTGTTATTATTTTCGATGTTTTACATTAGTATGAGTTTGCACGGAGCACAGTGCCTTAGTGCTCACTCCCCAGTTTTATTATGTTTTTCAGGTCAGGATGTCGGGCCGGGAGCGTGACGTGACGTGACGGGGCATGACGGGACTTTCAGGACATTTATATATGTTTTGGACTGTATAAATATGACTTACGCTTCCGCTTATCTTTTGATGACTTATGATGATGTTTTTGCTATCTTTTGACGAACTTATCATATTTTGACGAACTTTTTAGAAATTAAGTTTTTCAGTAACCGGACGTTTTTATTAAATTAAATCAACGGTTTTTCTAAGTTAAGTAAGGATTTTTCACGGTAGCACCCCAAATCAGTTTCGCAAAGTAAAAATGTTTTAGTTTTCAAAGACTTTGCGAATTATTGCGCAACTCTGATTTTACAGTAAGGTGGGGTGTTACATTGATCATACCCAAGTAAGTAAACAAATTTCACAATTCAAGGCATAGACAATTTTATAAGTAAACCCACTTGGATTCCGGATTGATAACAGCAAAAACAGAAAAGACGTAGGTTGAGGCTTGACTCCTCAAACACCTACATTAAGTCAAGATCCTACAATCAACATTTACCTTGACTTAAACGGAAAACACAAATCATACTTAGTCAAACTTGATTCGACTAAGTTGTCAAGTTCGACTAAGTTGTTCGTGAAGTCCTGTGGATATTGGAACACTTGGGCTCGACTCGACTCGACTAATTAAGAGCAAATACACCAATTCAAGAAGGTCGGGGAACCTAATGAGTTAAGTTCTATAACTTTATCCTAAAATCCATCTCACTGAACTTAACAAAACCACCAAGTTTCAGCTGCTAAGGACCAACATATACAAATTCTAGCAATTAACATTAAATACACAAATTATGAAAATTCATACTAGATTCAACAGTTTTTGAATTTTAATTAAAACTGAAACATTTTGAACTCCAAAAATTCCGATCTTTTTACAGCATGAAACAACAGATAAAACAAGCACCTCAGGCGAAAATCAGAATTTTTGAGCAACTGACCAATTTAACAAAATTAAAACATCTTTCAGCAGAAACAGTAAACAAATTATTTACCCTATCAATCTCAGTACAAAAATTCTAAAAATTTTACACAACATACATCAGACAGAGAGACAACATACTAAAATTTCATCAATTTTGGAGCACAGACCAATTTATTATGAATTTAACATGTTTCTGCCCAGAAATCACTTTAATTATTAAAAATAGCTACAGACCTCCTAAAATTCTGAAATTTCTACACGAGCTATAAAATTAACACAGGACATCACTTATAAAATTGAATGGCCGTCGGAGCAGTATTCAATTTATTATGAATTTAATACCAATCAGCAGCAATTTCGGTTCAAAAAAAATCATAAACGACTCGAAACACACCGAATTCGTCCAAGGCCTTCGCCATGAGGCCAAGGACTCGACAATGTTCCCTTATCCACAGTCCTAACACAAATTTGATGGGATTTCGCACGATATCACATTAATCGAACAAATTCCTATATAAAAGCATAGTATATGACCATAAACAACGCGATATCATCGAAGCTCCAAAAACAAATATAAACGAGAGGGGAATCAAGCTTCGGTACCATTTTCGAGATTAGTTTGCGACAACGAACAAAACGGTAGTCGAGACGGGTTGTTCGGAGGCCGGGAGCACGCTCGTCGGGCTCGACAATTTCGGCTCGCGGGGCGTGGAGAAGCAGCGGCCTGCAGCGGACGTTCAAGGTGGCGATGATGGTCTGGTTCACCGGACTCACGCTTGTTGGTCGCTGAGGAACGCCGGAAGGTGGTCGCGGCAGGTTGACGGGCACGCCGGCGGTGGGCCTGCGGATTGTGAGACTCCTCACGAGCAGCGAGCGGGGACGATGGTGATTCGCTGGGGGGGTCACGATCGAGTAGCATAACTCGTTGATGGTCGACGTTGCAAGGTTGGGAACTCGTCGGTTTGCTGGGACTCGACGGGACGGCGGCGAGGAGAGGTGCAGCGACTTGGCTTCAGGTCCTCCTCGCAGTTAGCAGTTCGCGAGCAGAGAAACTCCTCGGAATTCCTGCGGTGTCTGGCAGCCTGTGGGATGGACGCAAAGATGGTGGCGCACGGTGGTCCTTGCGTTATTCGGTGGCAGAGAACAGATCGTTGATGGTGATGATGATCGTCGGGCTGCGTTTTGAGGGATCACCGAGAGCTCGCAATTCTCTTCCTTTTTTTTTTCTTCCCAGCGAGAGAGACGAGAGATGGAGATAAGAGTGACGATCGAGGATGATGATGATCGACGATGAGATGGGAGACGATGAAACAGGAAAAAGTAGAAAACAAGGAAATCTCTCTGCTCGATTGATAGCGGCGAACGAAAATATAAGGGTTTTAATATCCGTTCATCACGCGAGAGAAATTTGAGCAGAAAGCTCACAAAAATTATGCCCAGATTAATATACAATTTCAGCCGAAAATTTTCTCTTAAAATGGGCCAAAAATAAGAAGCAGTAATTGGGTCAAAAATAATCTCCTGAGGTTCGGGTTGAAATGGCTCGAAAATAGATCAAAATGGATTAAATCAGATTTACGCAATTAAATCTGAAATCGCCGAAACAATTAAATCATAATCCTAATAATTCTAACACAAAAATAAAATAATAAATAACACATAATACTCACATAAAATAATGCCACATAGCAATTAAATAAATAAGCACACCAACGAGACAAGCAGTTAATAAAATAACCGACAAATTAAATGTAGTAAGGGAAATAATCAATTATAAGAAATTTAATAATAATAATAACAATAATAATAATAATAAAATAATTCAATTTATTAATAAACGAATGGGTCGTCACATTCAGGCACTAACTCCAGACGTCATTTCTGCTGAACTGCTCCAGTTCCTCTTGCATAGTTGAGATCCAACATTCATCCTTCAATGCTTTTTTAGCATTCTTAGATTCAACTAGCGAGGTATAGCAAGCAAAATGAGAGACATCCATAAGTTCCTTGACTGAGTTCTTCGAGTTTCTAGTTACCTTTTCATTTAGGTCACCAATGACCAATTGAGATGGGTAAGCTTTCTGAACCTTCAGGGGTGGATCATGCTTTGGTTGTGCTTGACTCCCAAGTGAAGCAGGTACATTGTACTCTGTCAGATCTTCTTGTGATCCTTCAATTGTGTCTGGACGTTCACTGTTCTTACTATCTTCGAGGCTGTAACCATCGAGTGTCCTGCGCACTCACAACATTTCCACACAGATTAAAAGACACTGATGAACCAACATGGGAAGATTTCTCATTAAAGGTCACATTCATGGATTCTATGACAGTGGAGGTACTTGTGTTGTAAACACGATATGCTTGACTGTTGTTAAAATATCTAAGAAAGAACCCCACATCACATTTTGCATCAAATTTCCCAGTAATTCAGATCATTACAGATAAAACATTACGCCCAAAAACATGTAGATGACTAAGGTTAGGGCTCTTATGTAACACCCCGACTTACTACTATATCAGAGTACGCAATTTTTCGCAATTTTCTGAACAAATAAATAAAATACTTATTTTGCGAAAACTGATTCGGGGGCTACCGTGAAAAACTTGATTTTCTGAAAACCGTTAAAATTTAAACTGATACATAAAAACGGTCATAATGTCTTATCCGACTAATGTCGGAGCAAAGTCTGATAATAAGTACTGAAAAGTTTTAGCGGAAACATAGCGTGGTTCAACATAAAATACAATAATCATAAATGTCCTGAACAGCTCGCCCGCTCACTCCTCGTCCCCGACCCTGCGACCTGAAAAACATGAAAGTGTGGGGCGTGAGCACTAAAACACTTGTGCTCCGCAGAAATTCATACTAATGTAAAACATCGTAAATAATAACAATATCATGAACTAAGCATATACAACTGAACTGAATCTGAAACTGATATCTGGTAACTGATAACCGGTCTGATCTCGCGACATAAGTCACGTAACTGATAACTGAATCTCGCAACATAAGTCGCGTAACTGATAACTGAAATCTCCCGGCAAAAACTAATACCGGACCATGTGCACACTCTAGTGGTTAGATTAGGCCACTAGAACTCAGAATGGACCGGCAACCATTCCGAGTGGATACTGATTATACATACCTCGACCATGGTAACGTAATTATAAACCATGTAGTACTTAGTCTGAGTCCCCACCTGAATTTTCTGAAACTGAAACTGAATGGTAGTGCTGATGCCTGATCAAACTGAAAATAATATAAACAATTACTATTGATGTAACGCCCCGATCAGATAAAATATAAGAACGATGTCACTTGCTCGACTTTAAAGTGAAATCGATATTTTTCAAACATTTCCGAGTTGTTTGACTAAGTGTTATTATGTGACTTATGTGATTAGACTATGTTTAAGTGATAGTTATGCCTAATTGAGTCTAGTTAGAGTTAAGAAGGTTTAGGACTTGATTAAGAATATTTATATGCCTTAAGCTAGCATGGGTGTCTTAGTATTTTATTCATGGTGTAAGAAGCTTTGTCTTTCACTCCATGTGATGCTGCAACCACAACACGTTCAGCCCCTAAATGATTTATTTTTTTATTCCTAAGCATGCTAGATAAGTCCAAGACATGCAAGAGTCTTCCCATGTCAAACCTTGGGAAGGGTTGATTCCCCTTGTCCCCTTTTTCCTTCTCCTAAGACTTAATGCCCACTATGAGACTATAACTTAAGTCCCCTCTTCAGCTCAAAGATACCTCATTTAGTCCTCTCCAAGTTAGTGAAGAAACTCCTCCAAACTCCTCCCACAAGAGTGAAAACCGAGAGTGAATTTATGAGAGCAAGCAAAATTCCGAGTGCATCCTTGTGCTTATTTTCGTGTTCTATGTATCTAACCTTTATAACATCAGCTTAATATCATCCTACATCATCCTCCTCTCATCCTAGAAGAGGTTAGTGCCAACAAACTGAAGGATACAAGCTAAAGAAAGCAAGAAGCCGCAGCTATACGAGGACCGAGCATACCCGACTTTCTTTGCATTCTTCTTGAAGATTAAGAGGTTGGTGTGCTAAAATCTTTTTATAATCATAATATAGATGAGATAAGGAGTTGATTGGTATAGATATGTGCCATATATGTTCAGTTATGAAGGATATATATTCAGTTATGAAGGATATATAAGCATGCAAAATGTATAAATGATTCCAGCTCACATGCATGTTCCATATGTCATGTTTTCGGACGTTTTTGACTGTGCTATGAAAAACCTGAGAAACTATGCTTTATATAGCTGTTGCTTGTGTAAAATAGAAGTTCATAGGATCAAGAATCAAGTCGTTTAGACTAGTATAACTCGAGTTATAAATTTTTTAAAATAAGTATGCAAGTTGATTTTATATGGCAGAATTCAGCTACGACTTCAAACGCGAATAACTCGAGTTCTACTTAGGATAAAATTATAAAATTTTTTGAACATGTTTATATATGTGTTATGAGTCTGCATACCAAATGTTATGATTTTATCTTAAGAATTGAGTGAGTTATGATTTTTACAAAAAGATTGTGCAAGCAGTTTTTGAAATTTCGGGCAGAATTGAGAATTATGATGTTGGGCCGTTTTTGACAATATTAATGTGACTATGTGAAAATATTATCAACATGAAACTTGTAGTACATGTTCTAAGGTTTCTTCGAAAGTTGGAATCATGTTAGTCGGAGTTCTGTTTGATTTTATATGATTTTTCAAAGTTGGGGTTATGCCCAGATTTTTAAAACAGTGGCTGTGTTTACGATTGAAATGTATACTCTGAAATGAAGCCCTTAACGTGGTTATTTGTAAAAATGCTCTTCTTGGAACTTATAGAAATTCAAGTGTAGTTTCTGTACGTTTTGAATTTGCATGATTTAGAATTTTGTGGCATGAGATATCTCTGTTTTAGCGACCTGCTGTAATTGATAAAAGTTGCGTTGGCAGATTTCTTTACCTAAGTGTCTTACGCTTAAACTCGGCTGTAAAGCTATTTTTGGCTTAAGTGATCAACATAACAGTTGTGTATATATGTGTTAACTACTTGTTAGTTTTGGAATCACTTGAATAGCATGCTTATAGCTCATGTTACCTTGGAAATATTGAGACCATGCGAGTTGTTCATTCCCATTTTTGGTCTACAGTTATGTTATGTGTTATTGTTGAAGTATGTGGCTAATTTATATCACATGAGTGTAGTTAAGTGATTGTGTGTTAGATAGGCTTTCATAGGACTATTTTGTGTAATGTAGGTGTGTGACGAGCTGTCTCGGCCTACCTTTTCCTCGAATTTCTGTGATTTCATCCTCCGGATACCAGGTGGGTTTTACTTATAAAGTTATCTATGCCATACGTGTGTTTAAGTGTTTGGTTGGTACGACCTATATATGAATGTGAACCATGTGGCCTACTGATGTGAGCTGTTACGGCCGTCGGTACGGTTGTCCCCGTCGAGTTACGGTACGGTTGCCCTTGCGAGGCAAGTCTCCTTAAGACCTAATAAAAGGCCGTGTCCGTTACAGTAGCACGCACTCCCGTTGTTAGGGTTTATGCATCCCCTTTCCGCGGCTAATGATAGATGTGCACATGAGTGAGTTATTGTTGAGATTAGGAGATGAGACATGATGATGATAGATTTATATTCATACTGCGACCATACCATCTTAACATGTATTATTTATGTGCATAGTGGTGAGCACGCTTTTCATCTAGTGCTCATCCCCACCTGCTCTTTACCGATGCAGGTTAAGCAGGAGCTGGGTGACGAGAAGAGGCGAGTGGGTCGGTTGTTTTTATTTGTTTATCGCTTCCGTATGAATAAAGTTTTATGAACCATTATGTTGGGACTTGATTATGATATTTTCCAAAAACCTATGATTTGTTGTTTTGGAAAATTTGTGGAACCCGGATTGTTGGATATTATTGTTGATGATATATGCATGTTGAGTATTATGTCTCGTGATATGTTTCGGTTAATGAAAACCGTTTGTGAAAAACCGGGTAATGAATCCCCGTGAGCCCAGATAAGACTTGGGTTATGAAAAATGTTGTTTAACACCCATTGAATTTTCGAAAATGAGTTCGAAAAATTTTTAAACTGATATTTAGAAAGTCCGGAATTTCTTTAAAATCAAAGTGGGGTGTTACAGTTTGGTATCAGAGCCAGTCTGCGTTTCTGTAGACTGGTTAATATGTGAGTATGTGTTTAGACCTTGTGTTATGACCACTCGTCTCCGTCACTCCGCGCTGCTTAAGGTATGTTTTGTTTAAGTATTAATGAAAATACTGGACATGTAAATGATACGCATGTAGTAATGAAACTACTCGTGATGAACTGGTGATTTGGGGCTTAGGATCTATCCACCTTGATTTTATCGAACTCTAGTGTTTATGGAGAACTCTAGACTTCAGTATATATTGATTGTTCTGTTTGTTCTTGTGCTTAACCTCGTTCGACTTATTCAATGTACAAGTATGAATACTCGCAATCGTAACCGTCAGGCATCCCCATCTCCTTCTCCTCCTCGTCAGCACCAGGCCGCTCCGGCCATGGACCTTACTCAGCTTATCATTCAGTTCCAAAGGATGAATGCACCAACCTTTGCGGGGACTGAGAACCCCACAGCGGTGCTACAGTGGATCAAAGAACTTGACAAGATCTTTACTGTACTTTCCCTCCCTGACCGTCAGCGGGTATCCCTTGCAGCTTACCAGATGAAGGAGGACGCTTCCGACTGGTGGATTGACCACTGGGCTCGGAGGCCAGAGGCGGAGCTCCATGCACTCTCTTGGGAGCAAATGAAGATAATGGTGCAAAACAAGTTCCTTCCCCAGAGCTTTTGGGACAGAATGGAGCATGAGTTTTACCACTTGCAGCAGGGTAGCTCCACAATGGATGAGTATATCCGCACCTTCACTCGCATGTGCCTTTTTGCGGGCGACACAGTGAAAACCGATGCCAAGAAGACCCGCAAGTTTCTCAAGGGGCTCAACCAGAGGATCCGTGAACTGGTGGGGAGTCACGGACTGATGTCCTATGCTGACACCGTGAGTCGAGCTCAGGAGGTCGAGAGCTGTCTCATTCCATTGGCTCCAGTTCCTTCTTCCTATCATGCCTCCCAGCCTTCCCAGGCCATTGTCCAGCATGTTCAGCCCCTCTCGTCTGTGCAGCCCGGCTCTAGTTCGGGCAAGAGAAAATCTGATTATCAGAACAAGAAAAAGGGCAAGAAGGGAAATTTTGGCAGACGCGACGACCGACCCACCCAGGGTCAACTGCCGAGGTGCCCTAAGTGTGGCAGGTTCCACGCCGGAGAGTGCCTAGCAGACCAGCGAGCTTGTTACAATTGCAACTGTCCGGGCCATTATGCCGGTGTCTGTCCTGAGCCCAAGAGGCAGCAGCAGTTCCCTCCGCAGCAGCAGCAGCTTCCCCCACCGCCACCTCATCAGCAGCATCAGCAGCCCCCACCGTTCCAGCAGAGGGCTGGGGGTCAGGCCCGAGTCTATACCATCACCCATGATGAGGCCGCTCGCAACACAAGTACCATGTCCGGAATGCTTTCGATATCCCATGTGCCTGTTTTTTCTTTATGTGATACCGGTGCTACGCATTCTTCTATTTCTTCTCGTTGCTTGGAGGCTTTGTCTTTTGGCACCGTGCTTGCTTGTGATCCTCTCGAGGTTAGTTTAGCCTCGGGAAAAATTATTATCTCTGATTCTGTGGTTCGCAATCTCCCTATCTGTATTGGTGGTCAAGTTCTAGAGGTCGATGCCTATGTAATTGATATGCGAGACTTTGACGTGATCTTGGGCATGGACTGGCTCACCCGTTACCGAGCCGATATCCGGTGCCAGGAGCGCGAAGTCACCCTCTATTCCGTTTCCGATCAGCCTGTTGTGTTCTTTGGGGTGAGTTCGAGGACTGTGCCTCGGGTCATCTCTTCTATGCAAGCTAGGAAGAGCCTTTCCAAGGGTAGCTGTCAAGGCTATCTTGTTTCCATGGTATCCGACGTCGTTGATGAGCTGGTGCCCGAGCGAGTATCTATCGTTTGTGAGTACCTCGACGTCTTTCCTGATGACTTACCCGGAGAACCGCCAGACCGCCAGGTGGAGTTCACCATTGACCTCATTCCAGGAGTCGGCCCCGTTTCTAAGGCTCCTTATCGTATGGCGCCGAAGGAGCTTCAAGAGCTCAAGGCCCAGATCCAGGAGTTGCTTAAGCTCGGTTTCATTTGTCCGAGTGTCTCGCCGTGGGGTGTGCCCGTCCTTTTCGTAAAGAAGAAAGACGGATCTATGCGCATGTGCATTGACTATCGGGAGTTGAATGCCCTTACAGTCAAGAACAAGTACCCCCTTCCCCGTATTGATGACCTTTTCGACCAGCTGAGAGGCGCCAGCGTCTTCTCAAAGATTGACTTGCGTTCTGGCTATCATCAGCTGAAGATCTGGGAGTCGGATATTTCTAAGACTGCTTACCGTACCCGCTATGGCCACTATGAATTCGTAGTCATGCCGTTCGGACTCAGCAATGCCCCAGCCGTTTTCATGGACCTTATGAATAGGGTCTTTCATCCTTTCCTGGACCAGTTCGTCATTGTGTTCATCGACGACATTCTGGTCTATTCCCGAGACATCGATCAACACAAGGAGCATTTGAGGATTGTGCTGGAGACTCTTCGCCGCGAGAAGTTGTATGCTAAGTTTTCGAAGTGCGAGTTCTGGCTGAACCGTGTGGCATTCCTTGGCCACATTGTGACAGCTCGAGGCATTGAGGTGGATCCCAGCAAGATTGAGGCTGTGAGCAAGTGGGATACGCCAAGAAGTGCTGCAGATGTTCGTAGTTTCCTGGGGTTAGTAGGATACTACAGGAGGTTTATCGAGGGCTTCTCGAAGATAGCCCAGCCACTGACCAACCTTATGAAGAATGCCGTGAGGTTCGATTGGAGTCCTCAGTGCGAGGAGAGTTTCCAGGAGTTGAAGAGGAGACTCACTACCGCACCTGTCCTATCTATACCCGACCCTACTTTGGAGTTCACCATCTATAGTGATGCTTCGAAGATGGGTTTGGGATGTGTCCTTATGCAGCAGGGGAAATTCGTAGCCTATGCTTCGAGGCAGCTGAAGCCTCACGATCAGAACTACCCTACTCATGATCTCGAGTTAGCTGCAGTTGTCCACGCCTTGAATATTTGGCGGCACTACCTCTATGGAGGAAAGTGTGAGATCTTTACCGACCACAAGAGCCTAAAGTACATTTTCACTCAGAAGGAGATGAACATGAGGCAGCGTAGATGGTTGGAGATGGTCAAGGACAACGACTGCACCATTAGCTATCACCCTGGGAAAGCTAACGTGGTAGCCGATGCCCTTAGCCGGAGAAGTTATGGCCAGCTGTCTTGCTTGTTCACCAAGCAAGATGTTCTTCTTCGGGAGTTCGAGCGATTACAGTTGGAGGCAGTGGAGTCAACTTCGACAGCCGGGGGCGTGTTGGCCTCTTTGGTTGTGGGACCGACTCTTCGAGAGAGGATAGTCGCAGAGCAACCGAATGACCGTTTCCTATGCCGGATGAGAGAGTTGTCGGAAGCCGGTAGAATTGGTGGATTCGCAGTCGCATCTGATGGGGCCTTGGTCTTTGAGGGTAGACTTTGTGTCCCGAAGGTGTGGGAGCTGCGAACGGAGATTTTGAGGGAGGCCCATAGTGCCCCGTACACCATCCATCCTGGTAGCACGAAGATGTATCAGGACCTGAGGAAGTCTTTCTGGTGGCGAGGCATGAAGAGGCAGGTAGCAAAGTTCGTGGATGGGTGCCTGGTGTGTCAGCAAGTGAAGGCTGTGCGCCAGAAACCAAGAGGGTTGTTGCAGCCCCTTGAGGTTCCCCTGTGGAAGTGGGAGTGCATCACCATGGATTTCTTAGTGGGACTGCCGAAGTCGAGGGGCGGGTATGATTCGATTTGGGTGATAGTGGATCGCCTTACGAAGTCTGCCCATTTTCTGCCAGTGCGGACGACCATGAAGGCGAGTGATTACGCCGAATTGTTCGTCAAGGACATTGTTAAACTTCATGGAGTGCCCGTGGAGATTGTTTCGGATCGAGATGCCAAGTTCACATCCCAGTTCTGGAGGACGTTGCACCGAGCCATGGGGACGAGGTTGGAGTTCAGTACAGCCTTTCACCCCCAGACAGATGGTTAGTCGGAGCGTGTGATCCAGTAATTGGAGGATATTTTGAGGGCTGTGGTCTTGGACCGAAGCCTGACTTGGGAGTATGCCCTTCCGCTAGTCGAGCTGACCTATAACAACAGTTACCACTCTTCGATCAAGATGGTCCCGTACGAGGCTTTGTACGGACGTAAGGTCTGGACCCCTTTGTATTGGGATGAGGTCGGAGGGAGGAGGATTACAGGTCCGGATTTCGTTCAGAGTACTGCAGCGACCGTTGAGGAGATCCGGAAGACCATCAGGTCTGCCCAGGAGAGGCAGAAGGTCTATGCCGACCGGGAGAGGCAGGAGCATGTTTATGCAGTGGGAGATCATGTCTTCTTGAAGGTTTCACCCATGAGAGGTATGATTCGCTTCGGGAAGAAGGGGAAACTTAAACCTCGCTATATTGGACTTCGAGATCCTCGATCGAGTCGGGAACTTAGCGTATCGGCTGGCTTTACCACCAGACTTGTCGGGTGTGCACGACGTGTTCCATGTCTCCATGCTTCGGAGGTGTGTGCATGATCCCGATCATGTGGTGGACTTCGGTGAGCTGCAGGTCGAGCGAGACCTTACCTATGAGGAGGTGCCGGTAGCTATCCTGGACCGGAAAGTCCATCAGCTGAGGAACCAGGCAGTGAGCTTGGTGAAGGTGCTGTGGAGCCGACACGATAAGACTGAGGCGACTTGGGAGAGGGAGGACGGTATTAGGAGGCGTTATCCGAACTTTATGTTTTGAGTTCCCCTTTGTATATTTATTCTTAGTGCTTTCTAATTGTTTTGTTTTCGAATTCCGAGGACGGAATTCTTTTAAGGTGGGTAGACTGTAACGCCCCGATCAGATAAAATATAAGAACGATGTCACTTGCTCGACTTTAAAGTTAAATCGATATTTTTCAAACATTTCCGAGTTGTTTGACTAAGTGTTATTATGTGACTTATGTGATTAGACTATGTTTAAGTGATAGTTATGCCTAATTGAGTCTAGTTAGAGTTAAGAAGGTTTAGGACTTGATTAAGAATATTTATATGCCTTAAGCTAGCATGGGTGTCTTAGTATTTTATTCATGGTGTAAGAAGCTTTGTCTTTCACTCCATGTGATGCTGCAACCACAGCACGTTCAGCCCCTAAATGATTTATTTTTTTATTCCTAAGCATGCTAGATAAGTCCAAGACATGCAAGAGTCTTCCCATGTCAAACCTTGGGAAGGGTTGATTCCCCTTGTCCCCTTTTTCCTTCTCCTAAGACTTAACGCCCACTATGAGACTATAACTTAAGTCCCCTCTTCAGCTCAAAGATACCTCATTTATTCCTCTCCAAGTTAGTGAAGAAACTCCTCCAAACTCCTCCCACAAGAGTGAAAACCGAGAGTGAATTTATGAGAGCAAGCAAAATTCCGAGTGCATCCTTGTTCTTATTTTCATGTTCTATGTATCTAACCTTTATAACATCAGCTTAATATCATCCTACATCATCCTCGTCTCATCCTAGAAGAGGTTAGTGCCAACAAACTGAAGGATACAAGCTAAAGAAAGCAAGAAGCCGCAGCTATACGAGGACCCAGCATACCCGACTTTCTTTGCATTCTTCTTGAAGATTAAGAGGTTGGTGTGCTAAAATCTTTTTAGAATCATAATATAGATGAGATAAGGAGTTGATTGGTATAGATATGTGCCATATATGTTCAGTTATGAAGGATATATAAGCATGCAAAATGTATAAATGATTCCAGCTCACATGCATGTTCCATATGTCATGTTTTCGGACGTTTTTGACTGTGCTAT
>CACSLK010027843.1:2998502-3010984 GCA_902706635.1 Striga hermonthica
ACACGGCAATTGAGGAAAAAGGAGGAATCTTGGACAAGAACCCACATGCTACACAATAAAAATGCTTGGCACTAAGAACAAGGGAGGAACGCACGGATTCTTAGCATTGCACGGCCTTCATGAATGACCACATGCACGACTAATGAGGACGAGGTTGGGCACGGCTTCCATGACTTGTGTTGGGTGGAGATTCATAAGCAACGCACACACATGCACGGCAATTTGAGCACATGAACATGAACAAAATATACTAACACTTGAACATAAAATCTATAAAGAAGCACACGGCAATAAGCTATGGTTTGGATTAATTAGAGATAATCCGAACACTTAAGCTACTAATCTCATTATTAATATAAATTAATCACTTAACTATGTTTAATTATCCAATTAAACATAATGCTAAATTACCAAAATTATTTCGAACGTAAACGGTACGTCGAAAATAGTTCCGGTAATTATGACTGAAATAACTGAAAATAATTAATTCCGAAAAAAATAATATCGGAACTAAAATATTATTATACTGATAAAAAGTCGGGATATTACACTTTTCACTTTCAATTACAAACTTAAAACCTTCTCTATCCAGAACTGGAATAGAGATAATGTTTCTTATAATGTCCGGAACATACAAACAGTTTGTAAGGTAAATATCTACACCATTATTAAATGCTAGATAAACATTCCCAATTGCTTTGGCAGCAACTCTTGCTCCATTGCCCATCCTTAGGATTGTTTCTTCAGGTTCTAGCATGTTACTTCTTGCCATCATCTGCAAATCATTGCAAATATGTGAGCCACAGCCGGTATCTAATACCCAAGAAGAATCATTAACTGATAAGTTAACTTCAACAAAATAAATACCTGAACTCTTCAGGCTTGCAAGATGCTCCTTGCAATTCCTCTTCCAGTGCCCAGTTTTACCACAATGATAACATTCATGATTAGACTGAGGATTAACCTTTTCTCTGTTCTTCCTTTTATCGTTATTTGCCTTCTTGTTGGGTTTATTGGGAATCTTTCCCTTCCCCTTCCTCTTCTTAGACTTTAAGGTCTTCGCTTTGGAAGTGGATCCAACAAGAAGCACCGGCTTATCCTTTTTAATTGTGGATTCAGCCGTCTTTAACATGTTCACTAATTCTGGCAGAGAAGTCTCCATATTATGCATGTTAAAGTTAACGACAAAGCTGTCAAATGACGGTGGCAGAGATTGCAGCATGAGATCCACATAGAGTTCATTATCCATAATGAATCCAAGGGACGAAAGTCTTTCCACAAGAGCTATCATCTTCAGCCCATGATCATGAACTGAAGAGCTCTCGGTCACACGACACCTGAAAAGTTCCTTAGATATCTGATATCTAATCTGCCGCGTCCTATCCCCATACAACTCTTGTAAGTGAAGGAGTATTTCAAAAGCATTATTCAACAATTCGTTCTGTCTCTGCAACTCATTAGACATAGATGCTAACATGTAGCACCGAGCTTGGAGATTGTCATCTGTATGACGTAAATACTCTCCATACTCATCAGATGTCTGATCCTCTGGTGGAGGTGGAGGGGCTCTGTCCAGTACATATTCCCTCTTCTCAGACTGAAGAACAATTTTCAGGTTCCTTAGCCAATCGTTAAAGTTGGGTCCAATTAATTTGTTTTGTTCTAGTATACTTGCGATTGGATTTTTAGCCATTTTCGTAGATTGATCTACAAAATAACAAACAAAGCAGAAAATAGTTAGATTATGGAATTTATATTCATTTAACATTAGGTATTTAATATTAAATGTCTCCCACTATTTTAATTAAAACCCGTTTTAATTATGAAAATCTAATTTTTCATAGTGGGCTTGAAGTCCAATAAAAATATTCCATATCCCAATTTTATGAGTACGCATAGAACACTTATATCGGTAGTCAACTTTTGACAATTGTATCGCTATACAACCTTCAAGATATTTTGCCTCACCTTTCCTTATATACCTCAATTTTATGACCGTATATATTACTCAGTGTCAAATCAAACCCATCAAACATTCATGATAACGACCCACCAGAGTGTCCCACGACTCATGGTCAACACAAAGAGGAATCCATTTCATGAGTATCTTTATACTTAGTAGGGATCTCAGCTTTCGACACAAAACCACCCCACGACTCATGGTCAGTGATAAAGCATTGTAGCATCTCATGTCGTCTACTTTTGATGGAAAGCCTGGATTAATAAGTTCTAACTTATTTCTATCCATTATTGATTTGATATGAATTAATCTCATTAATTCTTTAGGGTTCCTTAGATCTCATCGATTACCATCTTTACGTTTATTTACCGTTTCATTCATCGCATGAATCACAAACATAAATAAACCTAACATACATCTAATGCATACATTCGGTGGATGATCATGACCTTGCCTATGTGATCCATTCGAGCCAAAATGGATCTACGCCTATGCACGTAATAAAATAAATAAATAGAACTACTTCTATTACAATTTATTTTATCTACCCGTACAAGCACAGGCCTCCGAGTTTTATAACTTGTAAAATTACCCACACAAGCGTGGGCCTTTTGCATCGAACGGTCTCCACCTAGATCTAATCTCTAACGATACAAGAATTTAAAATTTTACAAATAATAACTCAAGAGACTCGCAGGTCTCGATAAATTACATTCATTCAATCACATTGCATAATAAAATAGACATTCAATCATATTGAATATGAAGCTCATGATCATCCCATTCATCACATGAATTAAAACATAATAAAAAAAAAATTATTAAGTCACACGACCAGTGTGACAAAGTCACACGACCAGTGAGACAAAGTCACACGACCAATGTGAGTCCACACGACCCATGTGATCCTATCACACGACCCATGTGAAAAATCCGTAAGAAAAAAACAAAATTTTCCTTAAGTCACACGACCCGTGTGGCTCAAGACACGGGTCGTGTGTCTCCACACGACTCGTGTGACTATGTCACACGACTCGTGTGAAAATCACGAACCAAAAACAAGTTTTTCTTTATACTCACACGACCCGTGTGGCTCATGGACACGGCTCGTGTGAGTCCACACGACCAGTGTGACTTAGTCACACGACCCATGTGGCTAAAAAAATCGAATTTTTTATTTATTTTGATAATTAATATGTTTATCATATAAACATTTAATTATCATATAAACTTAGACAAATCAAAATCTATTTTTAAAGATGATAACCGTGGCTCTGATACCACTGTTGTGTTCGTCTGTACCGTACGGGCTATACACAGCGAAATTTAAATTTTTTCAAAACAAGTATTTAACAATTAAATACTTAACCCGTATATACATATGGCGAATTTACAAATCGTCATCTTTAAAAACATGTAATAATACAAATTTTGATTTGTTACAAGTAATATTAGAAATTACAAGTCATATCAAATATTACCTTATAACTCTAACTCCTTCTTCTTGATGGTAGTTGAGGAAATTGGTTCCCGGATTAATAACGAACACTTCGGTTTGCTCGCTTTTAGGAATCCACTTGTCTTCCCTCTAAACGTATCCACCGTGTGCTTCCGACTACGAGATGACTCCTTCGCTAGTAGGAACTCACTCGATTTATAACTTAGTATAGAAATATATAAATATGAGAATATTACAAGAACAATTCTTGTTTACAAAAATGAAATACTAACTCTTTATCTCTCAAATTATAAGTGAAAATGTTAACACAAATTCTTGCAAAAATGAACATCAACCATGCCCATATTTATACTAAACTTTTTAGCAATAAAATATATATGACTTGTATAACTTTTACAAGAAATGTTACAAAAGTCTTTAATAATTTTGACAAGCAAAATTAAAAAATCTTTTCTCATTTCTACAAGTTAATACAACAATATAATAATTGCAAGACTCCATCTTGTCATTATTATATTATTATCATTATTATTTAATTTTTAATCAACATTAAAAATCAATAATAATAATAAACAAATAATTTTAAACTCTTTTAAAATCATTTGTAAACATATATTTTATATTTAATATTCTCCTTTCATATAATAATCATATTATTATATGGATTTGAATTTTAAAATCCAATTTTAAAATCCAACTATTAATTTAGTAATTACATTAGTCACTAAATTAATATTAATCAATCCAATTGATTAATTTAATATATTTCTTTAATTGACATCTAATCAAAATTAGATTTTGTCAATTAATTCTAACTCTTTAAAAATACTAATATTTGTCTCTATACAAACATTGGTGTGACCTTTTAGGTTCACAATTAATACTAGTAGTGGGTTTACAACTCTTTGTAATTTGAGTTAATCTTATTAACTCTTATTCTTGAATTAACCCCTTTAATTCAAGAACCCACATATCATGGGAACACCTAGCAAGTAGCATAAATCTAGTATTAAGTGAATAGCGAGTAAACCTATTTCGATTACAAGTACATACATGTAGAATCCTTTCGACATCCAATTTCCCGATTAAATCTTGGGTATGATTTTAGTCGAAAACCCAAATTGATTTAATAACTATGATTCTATTTCATATTTAGTAATCCGTGTATGAATATCTATTCATCCCGCCTTGGCCAAGGACTTTGAATTACTAACTATGAAACACATAGGAAATTCACTTATCTTCATAAGTGTCGAATCCTTTGTAGGCCACTAACAAACTTCCATACATATTAACATAATACCCAAAATATCCCTTTATACGATTGTTCTAGCAACCAAAAGGATAAATCAAAGTAGAATGTAATATGCACAAAGTTACCATTGTGCCTCAAGTCTTAGGATTAGTCATGTACTATTGTAACATGAAAATACTTATTCGACAAGACAAATCTTTCATTAAGTATTTTCATACGGTCATGTTCAGTGTACTTGTTCTCTAACAAGCACCCACATATATGTATTTGCGTCGCACGCTAATGTTGATGGAATGCAACATTCTTGTCCAACAAGCATACATACTATGTGCAAGTCTTTTATGGATTATTCGATATCCCATTTCGAAACATCCTTCGACGTGGAACTTTATTTAAAATCACAGCTTTCAAGGTATGTTCCATGATCACCATCTCTATGCGCAACCATACCTTATAACCATAAGTGATTTAAGGATTTTATCTTAAGTGCGATTATAGAATAAAAACTTACTCTTAAGATAAAATAATGCCTTATTTACAATATAATTCCAATAGATAGTATTTACAAGTAGAATACGTCCAACCGATTGGAACGCCGGGTATCATACTCTAACAACATGTTCTTGCTATGATGGCCTAGCTGAATGAGCTGGAGGTTTTTGGGGCTTTTATTGATGGGGAAACCCAGGTCGATATAGTGTTCCAAACTTTGCCGAAGAGCTTCGAGCAATTCCGGTTGAATTATAACATGAATAAGATGTTGATGACTCTTCCGGAACTTGTTGCTGAGCTTCAGTCGGCAGAGGGCCTGTTTCGTCAGAAGACCCAAGCCATGGTGGACAAGCGGGGGGAAGCTTCCACTTCTAAGGCTCCTAGGGGCAAGAAGAGGAAGAAGTCCGCAGGAAAGGGCAAAGCGGTCATGTGTGACGCGCAACCTCGACAAAAGGCAAGGAAGCCGAAAGGCAAGTGCTACAACTGTCAGCAGAAAGGACACTGGAAGGCAAACTGCCATCTTTCCAAAAAACCCGAAAAAGGTACTCCTTTTGCTTTAGTCGTTGAAACATGTTTAGCGGTGTTATCTACCAGTACCTGGTGTGTAGATACGGGGGCCACTGATCATGTCTGCAATTCATTGCAGGGGTTCCAGGAAACCAAGCGACTTAGGGAAGGAGAGGTTACCATCTACTTGGGCGATGCTAGTAGAGCGTCAGCAGTTGCAGTGGGAGACGTCTATTTAGATTTTGGCTTAGATAGGTTTCTAGTTTTGAAAGATTGTCTTTATGTTCCCAGTTTTAGAAAGAATTTGATTTCGGTTTCTAAGTTGTTTATGAACGGTTTTTCCGCTACGTTTGATAATAAAGTTGTTATTCGTTTTGGAAAAAAGTTCATATGCTCTGGTTCATTAGTTGACAATCTGTACATTCTAGAATCTAAGTCATCTCCACTGCAACAGAAACAATTACTTAATTCATCATCTAATCTGAATAAGAGAAAGGAACCTTCTAAAATGAACGAAACATATCTTTGGCATCTAAGACTTGGTCATATTAACCTTAGGAGGATTCAAAGGTTGGTAGCAGACGGGCCTTTGGGGTCGTTAGAAGTCGAGGCTTTTCCAACTTGTGAGTCTTGCCTGGAAGGTAAAATGACTAAGAGGGCTTTTAGTTCAAAGGGGCATAGAGCCGAAGATGTGTTAGGGCTAGTTCATTCCGTCTATGTGGTCCTATGAGTATTCAAGCGAGAGGTGGTTTCGAGTACTTCGTTACGTTTATCGATGATTACTCGAGATATGGATACATTTTTCTTCTGCACCGTAAGTCTAAATGCTTTGAGAAGTTCTTGGAGTATAAGGCAGTTGTGGAGAAGCAGTTAGGAAAAAGTATCAAGTCATTACGATCGGATCGTGGTGGCGAATATCTCTCGAATGAATTTAGGAGCTACTTGACGGATAATGGGATTATGTCCCAACTGACTGCGCCTGGCACGCCTCAGCAGAATGGCGTAGCAGAACGGAGGAACAGGACTCTTATAGAAATGGTTAGGGCAATGATGAGTTATAGTACATTACCAGATTCGGCGATATGCCCTAGAAACAGCAGTATACATTCTGAATAGAGTAACTTCTAAATCAGTACCGTCTACACCATTGGAGTTGTGGTCTGGGCATAAGCCTAGTCTAAGACATCTCAGGATTTGGGGTAGCCCAGCACATGTGCTGAGAACCGATACTGATAAGCTGGAACCGAGATCAGAAGTAAGGCTGTTTGTGGGATATCCTAAGGAAACGAAAGGTGGTCTATTTTATAGTCCCGCGGACCAGAAAGTAATCGTTATCACGAATGCTAGGTTCTTGGAAGAAGACTATGTCTTAGATCATAAGCCCAGTAGTAGACATGTTCTTGACGAATTAAAGGGAGTGAGTAATTCAATACCGAGTGCGCTAGATGTTGCACCACAAAGTACTGCAACACGTATCGCTGATGATGCATCTGAGTAGGTAGTACCTCGTCGTAGTGGGAGGGTTGTCCGGCAACCCGAACGGTTCATGGGTCTGGGAGAGTCTTCTGAGGCCGTCCTGGACGTTCTTGAATCCGACCCATGGACATACAATGAGGCACTCCAAGATCGGGACGCAGAGTCTTGGCAAAAGGCGATGAAGTCTGAATTAGAGTCAATGGACACTAATCAGGTCTGGGATCTTGTAGAGCCACCCAGTGGCGTTCGAGCCATTAGATTCAAGTGGGTCTATAAGAGAAAGAGAGGATCAGATGGGAAGGTTGAGACCTTCAAAGCTAGGCTTGTTGCGAAAGTGTACACTCAGAAAGAAGGGATCGATTATGAGGAAACCTTTTTGCCGGTAGCCATGCTCAAATCCATCAGGATTCTCTTGGCTGTGGCCGCTCATATGGATTATGAGATTTGGCAAATGGATGTTAAGACAGCTTTCTTTAACGGGAATTTGGACGAGGACATCTATATGCAGCAACCAGAAGGCTTCATTGCAAAGGGACAAGAGCATCTGGTCTGCAAGCTGAAGAGGTCCATTTATGGGCTGAAGCAGGCTTCGAGGTCTTGGAACATCCGTTTTGACGAGGTTGTCCAATCATATGGATTTACCCAATGTCCGGATGAGCACTGTGTGTACAAGAAAAGTGATGGAAACGTGGTGGTGTTTCTAGTGCTGTACGTGGATGATATTCTTCTCATTGGAAACAGTGTGAAGATGTTGTCAGACGTAAAGGTATGGTTATCCAAGCAGTTTGATATGAAGGATTTGGGTGAAGTAGGACATGTTCTCGGAATCAAGGTTATTCGCGACCGAGAGAAGAGAAAGTTGTGCCTATCCCAATCCACATATATAGATACTGTCCTAAAGTGTTTCAACATGCAGGATTCCAAGAAAGGGGATTTTCCCTTTCGGCACGAAATACCTCTATCTAAGAGGATGTCCCCGAAGACGTCTTAGGAGATAGAGGACATGAAGGCAGTTCCTTATGCATCGGCAGTAGGAAGCCACATGTATACGATGTTGTGCACGTGACTTGATATTTGTTATGCCGTGGGCATGGTAGCAAGATATCAGAGTAATCCAGGACCAGAACATTGGTCTGCGGTAAAACATATACTCAAGTACCTTCGTAGGACTAAGGAGTACATGTTGGTTTACCAAGCAGATGAGTTGCTTCCGTTGGGTTACACCGATTCTGACTTTCAGGCAGACCGGGACGAATGCAAGTCAACCTCAGGGTTTGTGTTTACTTTAGGAGGAGGAGCCATATGGAGGAGTGTCAAGTAGAAATGCGTGGCGGACTCAACCATGGAGGCTGAGTATGTAGCAGCCTCAGAGGCAGCGAAAGAAGCTGTCTAGCTCAGGAATTTTCTCCTCGACCTTGATGTGATATCTAGTTTGCACGCTGCAATCACAGTGTTCTGTGATAACAGCGGAGCAGTAGCAAATTCGAAGGAACCACAGACTCATAAAGCAAGTAAACACATAGAGCGCAAGTACCACCTGATACGAGAAATCGTTGGACGAGGAGAAGTCGTTGTTGCCAAGATACAATTAGAGGACAACCTAGCAGATCCTTTTACAAAGAGCCTACCGGCGAAAGTCTTTACGAGACACGTAGAAGGAATGAGAGTCAGATGTTAGGGCAACATAGGAGACTAGTCTTTGAGAATTAGATTGAAAGAAATTGTGGTTATTTTTGTTTAGCCATGAGCTTATAAAGCATAAGTGGGAGATTGTTAGAGGTATGCTGTAAAAGCTATGTTTTGCAGTTTCTATCAATTCCATTTTGATCTGGCAATCATGTTTCGGTCAAAGTACATATGTTTGCAGTTTATTTATTTATGCAATACATACTCCATGTCTTATATTGAGGTAGTGTGGTTCGAAAAGTTTCGAATGGAAAGATCCCCTATCGGTTCCTTATAAGACTAAACTATTCGTTCACAGTCTAGACTGGCAGTGAGACCCCACTTGGAAAAAGACTATAGTGTATTCTCGATTCAGTTGGTCTTTGACTGAAGGATTACACTAACACTTATGTTAAGTGTTGAACAGGACCACGGAAGGAGGATATGAGACTCACTGACCGTTGTCGTAACCTAGACCTTCAGTGATTGATGCGTTCTCTTAAGCTGTAAAATAATATAAAATAGACATATATTTTTATCTCTTATTTATTTGATTTACCAAGTGATTCCTATTCTGTTAGGATGACATACGAGGTATTTTGGTAAGTAAGAATAATTATATGATGTGCTATTATAGATTATTTACAATCATTATGTTCCAGTGCTTTGGATTGATGACGTCCCCGAAATGAGCTAAGAAAGGAACCTTATGTTAAACCCTGCAGGTAGACGATTGTCTGACATAATGGTTAAAGGCTGAGTGGTACTAATTTCGGAAATGAATAAGAAGTTGATTAATTACTTTGTCAGTAATTTAATTAATCAACGGACGTTATATCTTAAACATAGGGAGGTAAATCGATCAGACAGATTAATATTATTTAATCATGGAGGCTCGATTTTATTGGTAAAATAGTGGCTAAATGGGGAGAGCAATAATACTACTCTCGTGGGATGTTTTATTATTTAATTCCATTAAATAGGAATTAATTTTATTCCATATTAAGTAATTAATTAGGAGAATAAAATTCCTACTAGAATCTTCTCTTGGGATTAGGAGACTTGGGAGTCTTCTAGAAGATGAAGATTAGTGGGAAATATATTTCCTACATTATATTATTAATTGGAGTAAAATTAGGTTTCCTAAATTAGGATTTAATTCTATTCCATGATTATTAATTTAATTAGAAAAGAAAATTCTTACAAGGATCTTCTCTAGTGTTAGGAGACTTAGGAGTCTTCTAGAAGAGATGGATTAGTAGGAGATCTCCTTCCTAGATTGAGTTAGTATTGGATTAGAATTATGAGTCCTAGGCCTAATGGAATAAGCCCATATTTAGCACCTCCTTAAGGTCCCTAATGGAGCCTATAAATACACCATGTCCCAAACTCTCCCACAAGGTTGTGTTGGCCGAAATTTCTCATCTACATACACGTGAGAATTGCTTTGTTCGAGAGTTAGGGAGATCCGATTAAATGCTCCACCAAGCTTAATCGGAATAGGTGTTTAGGTAATCCATTAGAAGGCTTTTTGGTACAATTGATTGAGCCTTTATATATATATATTTCCGGTCATCTTCCCCAGCCGATCGCCGCCCATCGCCGCCATGTGAGATTGCCATAAATCGCCCATCGCCGACGGTCGCCGCCCGAGTCCAGCCGAAGCGCAATCGCACGCCCCGCACGCAGTCGCGCATCGCCCAGCTCCTGCCAGCGACGCCCAGTCGACGATCGCGAGCTCCCAATAGCAACACCCGCGAGATCCAGCGCCGCCTGTTGTCGATCTGCTGCCTGTTCGCACGCCCGTCCGCGATCTGCCACCAGTCGACGTCCGCGCATCGCCAGCGCGCCTTGATGACGGATCGATCTTTTTCCTATACTGGGTTGCGAATAAACGACGCACTGCGGCCTTAGTTTATCCCCGATAGATGTATCTAGCAGACGCACTGCGGCCTTCTCCTAGACACCGTGACTTCAAGACGCACTATTGGCCTTCTCTCCGACACTGCATGTAAAGACGCACCTTTATCACACGTTAAGAACATAAAGTTCCCCCTCAAGATTGGCTCACCAATTCAATACTTCATTCAACATGTAAAATATGATGAGGTACATGGGGTATTTATAGTTGTAATATAAATCTAGGCCTAAATCTAATAGGTCTCCTAAATATTGCAAGAATAGAAATCCTAAGTCTAGAAAGCAATAAAATCCTATAGCTACCATAATACTAATGCTTGGCTTGCACACCAAGCAAATCTAGAAGCTCCTTAATACTAAACCCTACACGCTCAAACTCTTTCGGCCGCCTTACTTGTCGCACCGCCTCACCCGTCCGCGTTGCACGCGTCGTTCGCTAGTCCTTGGCGCGCGAGGCATTGCGCGCCTCATGTGCCCCGTACGCGCACGCCACCTCCTCAGCACTCGCGCCTAGTCCTTCGGCACTTAGGCTTCTCGCGCGCCCCTCACACGCGCACGCCATTGCGCGCGCTTCGCTCGTGTCGCCTGCCCCGCGTGCGTGTCCATCACCGCTCAACACTCCTACGCCCGCTAGGATTTGGTCGCCCGCGCTTTTTCCGATACAATCACCAGCTCGCCAAGTCCAACCGCTGCTGCCCGCGAGCACCGTACCGCTGCCGGTTCCCTTGTACTCGTGCGCTGCCTTGGCGCAACCCGTGCTCCCCGTCTCTTCGCCACTTCCGATCGCGCCTGTCGCCTCTCGTACTCGATTGTTCGGCCATCCGCGCGCATCAAGGCACGATGCGCGCCATACACCCGATAGCCTATCCTCCTCGACCCCTTGGCCGTCCGACCCCGTTGGCTCGCCCGTTGGCCACGGGTCCCATCCATCCATCCCGATACAATCACCAGCTCGCCAAATCCAACCATCCTTCATACCGGGGTTGATGACCACTTCCCCTTCGAGCCACCATCTTGTGAACTCGTCTCTTCCTTGAACAAGGCTTGCACCAACACTTCTCTTCTTTAGCTTTTGCCTTGTGTTTCCTTCGAGTTCTTTTGACCTTGCACCTCTTAGGCTTCAACCCAGCCTTTGGACCACATCCTTTCGGCCAATCCCTTACACATGATGGCCGGTGAATAGGACTAGATGGCTCTTCCAACATGTTTTCCAACCATAAAACGAGATCATTGCCATCATTGTCGGACTCACCGGGGTTGATGACCACTTCCGTATCATTCCCCTCCTCTTCAAGACTATCCTTGTCCTCAAGGATTAAGAAATTAATCTCTCCTTCCCCTTCATTGTTCTCAACCACCATCGCTTCTCGAGCTTCCATGAGTTGTCGTTCATACTCCTCAATATTCCTCCTCTCGTGAAGCTCGTCTAAATATGTTGCCTCCCATGGTGTGAGCTCTCTTTCTAAACCCTCAAACATCTCAAGATCTTCCCAATCTAACTCATCCATTGGTGGGTAAGACATAATTTTTTTTTTTTTTTTTTTACTCTAAAAAATCGAAAAAATAAATGGGGAAAAATTCGAAAATTCGAACCCCCAACTAGACTCAAAAAAATCGAAACAAAAAAGAAATTCGGCCCCTCAACAAAAGGTAATGACCGAAAAAATAACAAAGGACTAACAAGAAGACACTTTTTTTTTTTAATGAATTTTCGAAAAAAATTCGAAAATTCGACTCAAAAAATAAGA
>CACSLK010027843.1:3087363-3100153 GCA_902706635.1 Striga hermonthica
AATTTGTTCGGTAATAACTTTACTTAGGCATGTTCGGACTTAGGCATGCTTTAATCTGAAATTCCGTCAATTAATCCGAACAATTAACTCTTAACTCAGCTTACTAACATGACCATGAACTAAAGGGGAATTTACCTTGCTGATCACTCGACGGAACTCGGAAATAGGGCGTGCTTCCTTGCTTGCGTGCGCCGTGCGGTAACTTCTCGTTTGGCCGTGCGATTGTATTGGAAGATGGGAGAATTGGCTTGCTGAAAATTGATGGTTTAGAGCTGATGGTTTAAGGGATTATATATACTGAAGACTTGCTGCTCGTTCTTAAGGGAAAATGACCAAAATTTCCCTCTAAGTGTCCCTTTATATACTTGGCCGTGAGGGTGGGAGATGACATATCCAAGATGTGGCTAACTCTCCTCTTAACACTTGTTTAGTTCTCCCTAAACTTGTGATGACTAATCATCTCCTTTTCTTGCCAAGTGATCAATTCTTATTGGTTGAAATAACTTTCCTAAGGCTAAGGAAAGCTTACGGCATTATGATGTAAAATTTGGAGAAATTCTCCCTAAGTGCACGGCTTAAGCAACTTATTTAGGGTTAATTACTACTTAACCCTAACCTTGATGTTTAATTATATAATTAAACATAATGCTTAATTACCAAAATTATTTCGGACGTAAACGGTACGCCGAAAATTAATTTCGGTAATCTCGACTGAACTTAATTAATTCCGAAAATAATAAACGATAAACATTATTATATCGGAATTAAACGTAATTTATACTGATAATATCTCGGGATATTACAGTGGGTTTTGAAAGCAGTGAGGTGCCTGTGTTCCTCCTTCATTAAGATTTGGAAGTAACCAGACCTTAGATCTATTTTTGATAAACAACTTGAACCCTGTAACTCATCTAGCAACTCCTCAATTACTGGAATTGGGAACTCATGTTTGATTGTGAGGCTATTTAGATACATGTAGTCTACACAGAGTCTCCAAGTCTAATCTTTCTTTTTCACAAGAAGCACTGGAGCAGTAAATGGTGACTTGTTGTTCTGAATAATGCCAGATTTGAGCATTTCCTTGACAATCTCCTCTATGTTGTTTTTCTGGTCATGGGACACCCTATAAGGGATTGCTGCTTAGGTAGACTGCCAACTTTGAGTGTAATGTGATGCTCTATTTCCCTCTTTGGGGGTAGTCCATGTGGCTCTTGAAAAATGTCTTGGTAATCTTCCAAGATTGGTTTCAGGTCTTTACCACATGCTTTACTTGTGATATAGGATATTATCATGGACCGGGTTAATGGATAAAACGAATACATATTGGAAGATAAGCCCACGTGTGGGGTAAGGCATATAACATAACAATATGAGCCAAGCCCAACTTGAGCCCAAAAGGTACACTCCCCCTATAAAAGGGGGCTAAGGTATCCCATTATCACATTCTCTATTGATTCATTTACTACACTATTGTTCTCTCATTGGATTGCAGACTGACTTAGGCATCAGAGGCCCGACGCCGGGACCCCACCCAGCGTTGGGTTCTGTAGGTGCGGAGGCCGTTCGAGTTTAAGGAGCCTGGGTGAAATCTATTTCACTTCATTGGCGTTGTCTGTGGGACCCGTAAAAAATCAAGCGGAGTTCCAACTAAAAAAATTTAAAAATCTTCTTTTTCTCCACCGGCCGCCGCCACCGCCGGCCGCCACCTCCGCCGCCGGCCGCCAGAAACGTGCTCCGATCAGAAAATCATTTACATCATCGGATAGATCTTCTCAAGGTGATGCTACCCTTAAAATTTCATGCAAAAATTCATTTGGGAAGGTCGTCAATTTTGCGGTCAAAGTTTCTAGATCTAGTGAAATTTTGGTCAAAATCGAACATTCAAATGCATTTTTCGGACGATCCAGAAGGGCTAGGGAAAATCCGAGGGTACTACCGAAATCCTCTCGACGAGACGAATCTCCAGCTATCGATCTTCACTAGAAATCGCCACCCCCGCCGCCGTCCGCCGCCTCCTCCGCCGCCGGCCGTCAGTCAAAGTCGTCCGATCTGAAAAATTCTTGCATCATCGCGAAGCTCTCCTCCTGCTTGTTCTACCCTTAAAATTTCGTGGAAAAATTCCTCCAGGAAGGACATCGACTTTATGGTCAAAGTATTTAGATCTAGAACAAAATGGGTCAACCCTCGGCCATCTTCTTCGATTTTTCGGCGATACCCGGTGAGCCACTTTGAACAGAAGACACCATCATAATCTCCTTTCCATGTCGAGCTCACCGATGGTCACATTCACCAGAGACGACGACTTTCCTCCGATGACATTCCTCCGACGAGCTGGATGTTCACAGATTTCAGCGTACTGAGCGCTGTTTCACCGGCTGGTGCGAGCCCGAGTTCGAGAGTCCACCATAGGAGCCCAGCACGATGCCCAGAAGCCGAGGCCCAGGTGTCGGCAAGGAGGTCCAGCAAGGAGGCCCATTTCGCAGCCCAGTTTGGAGAGCCCAGTAGCGCGAGGAGAGGAGCAAGAATCGCGCGGGCCAACTTTGGCCCGCGAAGCCCGACCGCTCTTAGGTTTCAGCCAGCGCGGGCCTATGCTCAGCCTGCGTGTGGCCCGCGCCCAGCCCAAATCCCCTGCTGCCTGCCCGGCCCAATTGATGTTTTCAGCGGCCCAATTAGCTTGTGCACGGCCCAGTCGCCCCAGCTCGGCCCTTCAGCTTGCCAAATCGCTCCCAGGCAGCCCAGACCGGTCCAAAACACCCGGCAGAGGCCCAAACCGGCTCTTAATGGCCTAGCAGCTTCATTTGGTACCCAAAATTAATTTGGGTCGATTCAACATGGACGGGAAGGTAAATGTGAGATAGTATTTCTCGCGGAGAAGGTATGTGGCTTATTTAAATTGAGAATGGAGGATCTTTAATTGCGCAAAAATTAGATAAATTATTTGATTTGGAAAATTTGGATACTCAAAGGATTATTAAATTGATAAAAAAAGAGATATTATTTGATTGATCGAGGGATAATTGGACTAGATCGTGGAGGTATTTAATTTGCTCGGTTCAATATATTTGATTTATTCGTGCAAAATTATGTGATTTATGCGTGGAAATATTTGATTTTCGTGGAATTGTTCAATTTGTTCGAGGAGATATTTGACTTATTCGAGGAGATACTTGATTTAGTCGTGGAATCATTTGATATGTTCATAGTAATATTTGACTCGATCGTGAGAATATTTAAATTATGCATGGAGGATTATTAAATTTTCCCGTTTTGGATCATGTGATTTATTTGTGGATATATTTGATTTGCTCGAGCGATTATTAGATTTATTTGTGGATGATTATTTGGTTGGCTCGAGCAATTATTGGAGTTATTTGCGAATATATTTGATTTGCTCGATCGATTATTGGATTTATTTGATTGGTTCAGATGATACTTGATTTGATCGAGTGATTATTGGATTTGCTCGTGGAGATATTTAATTTTGCTCATGCTGATTATATGATTCATTCGTGGATTACATGGTTTATTCGGGGATTTATTAGATTTGTTCGTGAAGATATATGATTTGTTCGTGGATATATTCGATTTATTCGTGCAAAATTATTTGATTTATCCGAGGAGCCTATTTGATTTATTGGTGGAGTATTATGTGATTTATTCGTGGATATTGTTTGATTTGTTCGAGGAGGCATTAGTTGATATATTTGAGAAGAATTATTTGACTCGTTCAAGGAAATATTTGATTTATTTATGGAGGATTATTGGATTTATCATGGAGCTTATTTGATTAATTCATGAAGATTATGCAATTTGTCTGTGGAAATTATTTGACTTATTTGAGGCAATTATTTGATTTATTCGAGAATATATTATTTGATTGTTCGAGAGATTATTTGATTTGTGTGTGGATACATTTGATTTTATCGAGGGATTATTGGGTTTATTTGTGGATGATTATCTGATCTGCTCGAGGGATTATTTGATTTGCTCGTTGATATATTTGATTGAAAATAAATGTGGGTCGTGATTTTAATTGAGGATATTTTAGGATTGTGTTTATCGTGTTTTTTGGTGCACTTATCGATGAGCTCGAGGAGGTGGATTAAAATTATATGATTCGATATCTTGATATATCCGAAGCCTCTGATTTGGATTTCATGTAAAAGTGTGAATTTTGTTGAAATGGATTATTCAAAATTTTTAAGCAGGTCATTGCTCGAACATATTTTAAATCGAGGAGATGGTGATTTTTGAGTTTGATCTACTGTTTGTCTTGCGTGGAGCATTGCAAAATTGATGACATGAATATAGTGCGAATAATGATATCTTTTTGAATTCTTGTCGAGGAAACAACGAAATAACATGTGTCAGGACAAGCTATGGTAGACGAGTTGGGGAGTTTCGAGGACAAAATAAACGATGGCGCCAATCGCCGATGGTATTTTTAAAGGCTGAATCGTTCTCTTTTGGAGAGGTAGGATAGTGGCATCATCGACCTTCAGGTATAAACTCTTGTGAGCGGTCAAGTTCGACCGACGAAATTTATTGAAACATTGAGTCTCTTAGCATACTTTTTTGGAGAAATGTTCATTTTCTTTGGATATTCTGGGCGAAATGTTGCTAGATTGTGTTGTATATGGATATGTTTAGAATTATTATCCAGGTGACTAACAAAATGCCGAAAATGAGGTGTTTGTGGAGGCTTGAACAAAAATCTGGCATGACTAAGGCCTTCAGGCTGGCCAGTTTCGAGTCTCATGACTACAGAGCTCGATATTGGGAGTAATTCCTCTCAACTTTCATTTGGTGCATTCGTATAATGGTCATTTGTAGCTGCAGAATATGATTTATTGTAATTGTTTGTTGAATTCATGGTTGTGTGAAATTCTGGATGACTGTACATTTGAGTGGGTGTTTATGTGATTACATACCGTGGTAAAGTGGTTTTCATGTAAATTGAGGTGTGGTATAAAACCATGTGGACCGATGTGATTGCCTTGATTTATTAATCTCTTGTTATGGTTGCTATCGGGATTGCCAATGGGATGATGTGGATAAAATACGACTAATGAAATTGTTGAATTCTTGCTGAGGAAAATACACGAACATGAGGATCAGCTATCTACGTACACTGCATGGTTGCAGTGGGAAGTGGACAGCGGGAAGTGAACGACAACACAGGTCGTAATGCACAAACATGAAAGGGAGGTCGAAAAATATACTTGATTTATTTTATTTTGTTCGATATAACTATTGTTGTAGCAAATTATTTTTATTTTACCGAGCACCGAATCAAAAGATTCGGTTCCCGGGTCGATCTATCGAGGAAGACGGTTCAGAATCTAATATTGGTGTTGATAACACACAAAATAAAAATAAAACCTAAACACTCTAATCATGATATGATGGGAAAATTATCAACTAAGATAGCAACTAAGAAATAACAATAATCTAAAAATATAAATGAAACAATGACAAAGAAACTAGGGAATGGGGAATAATCACTTCCGGTTCTACACACATTTAACGGCAATCATTAACTCGGTTAAATGGTTCGACTAACTAACTCATTTAGCGGTTTAACCTCACTAACTCTCGTGATATGAGGATAATCATAAAAGAGCAAATTAACGAAACAATTAACACATAGACAATACGTCTCCAAACATGTCTACTCTAAATGAGCTAAGTTCCATCAATTTCTCCCCTCTCGGTTTTGAAATTGATTATTTCTAAGACTCCTTCCCTTTCGGTTCTAAAATTCGCAATTCGTAGAACGAACAAACTCTAACTCAACAAATCAAAATTCAATCACAAATCGAAGTGTCACTCTTTGATTATTTCAACAATTATCAAAGTGTCACTCTTTGATTATTTCAACAATTTAACCTAAGTGTCACTCTTAGGTTATAAAAAATTATCAAGTGTGATTTTATCAACTCATAATTAAAACAACTCGTCAAGATTGAGCTATCGTCATGCACATAAACGATATTAAACCGGAAAGATCATCCCCTACCCCTAGCTATAGGATTATCTACTATTTATAGTATCACAGAGTGAGAGAAGTTGGTCTGATACCATTAATCGTCCATTGAGTATGTAAATTTGCTTCAGTAATACAGATTACCAGGTCAGATACTAACATCTCTATCAGCCTTTCTTCTTTCGCCCTCTTCTCACTGGCATCGTAAATGTCATTCCAGCCTCCCCCCTCCCCCCTAATATCCATTTACTGCCATAGGCTCTAATAGAATCCTCTAAGAGCTGCCACTTGAATTTGAATGCAAAACTGATTACTCAGAATTTGTTTAATCTCCATATCTTTCCTCTATAAAGCTAAAAGACCCTCACTGAGACCCTGAGGCTCAACTGCAAACCAACTATCCTCGTAACCAATTATTCTACATATTGATTTAACAAGATTATTTGTTTTTTCAGTTTCTGATTGAAATACAAAATCTGGATGGTGGAGTCTATAAGACTCCTTAATTTGTGAAATTGTAGAGGGTCCACCCAACCCTCTACAATTCCAGTTCATGAGCTTCATTGATCACTTGGGGGCCATTCAAGGCTGGCCACCCCCACTTTCAAAAAGTTGATCTTCATCTTCTTGCCTCTCTGTAGTGCTTGTTCTAAGTCTTGATCGCATGCTTCCTAAATAGTAAGAGCACTATGTTTCCTTTTGGGTTGAGTTTCTGTCTCTGCAGAAGTGCTCCTCAATGCTCTGTTTCTCTGGCCCCCAACAGAAGTAGGCTTCCTAGTCCAGCCTCTCATTCTTTGAGTGATAGATATCACCTGTTCACCCCCATCTGATTGGTTGGAAGAGCCTGGAAAAGTTTAACTGCTTCAGTTTCCATAGCTATGACTAGACTTGCATTTATCCTCATGCACCTAGTTCCTATTAGTACTGAGAAGACAAACTTCTTTCCCTTTGTTAGAAACAATAGGTGGTGGTTCAACTTTTTCTGCATTTTCTGCTACATTGAGCTCTTTTCCATTCCCAACTTGCATCTGTAACACCCCGTTTTCCATACCTTAAATTCCTCGAATAAATTTTTTTAAAACATTAAACATTTGAAAGCTCGAGGGTGCTACTACTATGAAACTTATCATAGCCTCGAAAAACTTTAAAACTTTAAATATTTTCCTTTGTCGTAGCATAGAATAGATCGTCGCATAAATAGAGCTTTTCCATAATCCCAAAAATTAACTTATATGTAATGTCTCATAAATAACTTAAAGTAAATGAACTCATAGCCATAGTCTTAAAGAAATAACTCAAAGTATAATAACACGAAAACGATTTCATTTATCTATGTGACCACCCTCGCCATTGCTCCGTTGCCAACTCTAACAACCTGGGGGTGGAAAAAAAATTGGGGTGAGCATTTTAACTTACTCGGTGAGTAATATATACTACATAGACATTGAATATTGAAGTTGTATAACCTTTCGTGAGAACAACTTGTATATTGATTAGTAATAGACATAATGGACTACGACAGTTCAAACAATTGCGGAAGCACTGAACCTTCAGGAGAGCGTCCCACTCTCCCTTCGGATCTCTTTCATTAATGAAAAACATCACAAACATTACTCAAGGGTTTACACTATAGACTCCCTCTACACTCTACTTGAACAATGATTTGCACTACCACTTACCCGACCACAAATGCCTTGGGGTTTTTTCGCGTTGGACTCCCTTAAACTTCAGAGAGTGAACCATCGATCACTCTAAATTTTTCACTCCATATATACAATATAAATTAGCGCTTAAGAAAATTACTCTCGTTACAGCATATGCGCAGACAAAATTCCAGATCAAAAGTGCTCCTTTCCAACTGTATCGTCGTCCTTTTATCTTCAATCTCATATGGTAAGTCACGCACCAAACTTTGCTTCCAAGTCACGTTCACTTATGGTAAGTCTTCTTTTGGAAGGTCCAAATCCCGCGATTGTATCTTGCGCATATGGAAAGTGAATCCCAATTGCCTTTCATTAGACCTGCCATAATAAAACATATATTACTACTTACCAATAAACCAAATCAATGAAAATTAGACCAAGTAATAGAGAAAAAAATCTCTTAAATATTATTGAGTCGTCTGAACCTAGGAGCTGATGAATTTCGTCGATTTACTGTCAATCTTTAAAACTTACAATCTCCCATTTTGGCAGATAAATCGAAAACACTTCATTTGAAACTGCATTCAAAAAGACATTTCCTGCAAACATATACACTAGACCATACCAAAATCTCTGCATAAAAAATATGTTGTTCATTTGAACAACTTAACAACCTGAGCAATTCAAAACATGGAAAAACAGTTCACAGGTTAATGGATAATGTCTAAATGTAACGCCCCACTTTGATTTTAAAGAGATTCCAGACTTTCAAAAAAATCAGAAAAACATTTTCGAACTCATTTTTGAAATCATGGGCATTATTCACAGCATTTACATAGTCCAGGTCTTATCTGGACCTACGGGGATTCATAAACCCGGTTTTCCACATGGTTTTCATCAACCAATTCACAACCTATCACATGATATTCAATTCAACAAGTACTCATGAATATCCAAAACCATTACGTTCATAAAATATCCCAAATTCAACAATTCAAGACATACGTTCGAAAACAGTTCAACATGTCTCATAAATCATAAGTTCATAAAATGTGGAAGCAAAGGTAAATAACTATATGACCACCCACTTGTCTTGCCTCGTCATCCTCCACCTGCTTAACCTGCATCCGTGAAAAATAGGTGGGAGTGAGCACAAATGGAACCTGTAGTGCTCACCACTATGCACATAAACAATGATATGTTAAGATGAAACAATAACCACAAGGTAAGACAGGTATGGTCGCAGCATGTATACGAATCAATCAACTATCCTTTCTCCTATCCTAGAGTATAAACTCGTGTGCACACCTAGCCATAGACTACTGAATGGCCTTACAACGAATGCCCCTCAATGTGGCCTTACGACGGCATCATACCGAATGCCTCTCAATGTGGCCTTACAACGGTATGAGAAGTCTGCCTATATAAGACACAACCTCATATTCGGGGATAACTGTTCGACGGGCGATACAGATCACATCGAAGGCTACTTGGTTCACATGCATACATTGATCATACCAACATACAACATAAATCATTTACGGCATAGATATTTAAATAAATCCACCTGGATTACGAAGTAGTGGATAGCACACAAAAGTCGGTAGGATGAGAGCACGGCTCGTCAAACACCTACATTCATCAAGAATAGTCCTATCAACAACTATCCCAACACTTAGAACCACATACCATAACATTTACTTAACCGAAACCGTATCAACTAAGTGATTCGTGGAAATTTTTAATTGAGTTCGGAACCTCGACTTAACCAACTAGACTCGATAAACCATATAACATCACTTAGAACTCATATAGCATGCAAAAACACAGTGATGAGTAAATAGGAAGTTTACCAAGTCTGAAAAATATTCAAAATTTATTACTACCGGATCTTTTTTTAAAAAGTACTCGGCCATTTTCAACGAAACTTTACCACATTAAAGTAGACCCAGAAATACACATATACACCAGATGCCAGCCCAAAAATCTCATTTTAACCCAATCAAATAATTTTTCAAAAAATACAGCCGTAGAGTGAAAATTCAAGTTCCCCAGTCAAACCTTCGACGTTTTGCATGAACTTTTGATACAAGCAGCATAGCATAGAGGACAACTACATAACCAAAACTCAACTTATTTGGAGCAGTATTCGAATTTATATGAATTTATCAAGATTTTTACCAGAAATTAAAATCGACACTTCACATAAATATACTTCGTATTTTAACATGAAATTTATACCACAAAGTCAGAATCATCAAGGGAAAAACATATTTAAAAATCACATAAAACACACGAGTATAAGAGTTTTAGTGAATTTTCAAAGATTCAGCAGCAAGACACACTTAAAAAATTCATAACTCAAAATATACTCAACAAAATGACCCAAGATCTTCACCATCAGACCAAGGACTCTCCAAGGGATCTATTGCTCCAAGGTTCCCACGAATTTCACTCAGGTTCTTCGGTTTCAACAATAAACCAAAAGAAAGGCATCAAATCAACATATATATGAAACCACATAAATACCAAAGCACTTTTAATCATCAAGGCTGTACATATACGCCTATACACATCAAAATAAAAGAGGGTTCCAGCCATCCATTACCGTTCACCAGAAGGATGCTCGTATGCTCGGCGGCTTCAAGGCGGCTCGCCTTGTCACGGGTTGGATGGAAGCGATGAACGACAACAATTTGATGGTCGGGAAGGACTCGGACAGAGGTGGTTTGGTCCGGTGGTCGCGTGTGGGGCCTGGTCCGCCAGTGTTCTCATGGGGCTTGCGTGCGAAGAGGAGGAGCCGCTGCTTCTCGCCGGTGTTGTCTGCTTGAAGGTCCGCGTATGGTGGTGGCGGACTACCGTTGATGGCGTGGGATGCTCTTGGTGGCCAAGGGTGGTGATGGTGGCAAACGAGATTTGTAGAGGAGAAGTGAGCGCGGCTGTGAGGGAGCGTAGGGTTTGCGTGAGATTTTTCGGGGAAGGAAAAAGACTCTCGATTTCTCTTTTCTTTTCCCTTGAAATGTGCGAGAGAGAGAGAGAGAGAGAGAGAGAGAGAGAGAGAGAGAGAGAGAGAGAGACTTGAGGGGGAAGGAAAAAGAGGTATGGAAAGTCCTTATATGGTAGGAGACTTAATGGGGTGATTATGCCAATAATGACCCAATTTAATTGGCATATCTAGAAATAAATTAGCTACAAAAGGGGAAGAGATTAAGGCTAAAAATCTTTCTCCATATTTTAAATTCAAAACAACAAAGCGTGGGGCACAAGAAATCTCGAGGGTCGAGTTTGGTTCTCGCTCTCTTGGCTCGACTATTAATGGCTCGGTTCGATCATGATGATACAATAGATTAACCGGATAATATATATATATATATATATATATATATATATATATACATAATACACACAATAATCATTTATTGATAATAGGCAATTTATAACAATTAGGCAATTACTAAGAATAATAATAATAATAATAGTAATAATAATAATAATAATAATAATAATAATAATAATAATAATAATAATAATAATAATAATAATAATAATAATAATAATAATTAAAACAGTATCCAAAAATCCATAAAATCCCATAATTGAACGGGGCGCTACAGTCTACCCACCTTAAAAGGAATTTCGTCCTCGGAATTCGAAAATAAAATAACTAGGAAGCAAGAGAGTACAAAAAGGAGACATCAAAATGTAAAGTTCGGGTACTCCCTCCGAATCTCGGTCTCCCTCTCCCAAGTCGTCTCGCCCTCGACTTGACTACCCCCACTGGACATTGACGAGTACCCCTCCCGGTCTTTCCCTGATGGATCCTCAATTCCAATAGGTCACTGGTACCTCTATACAGGTAGGGTTCTGCCAATCACGCAGCTCGTCACAATTCACACGTACCTCGAGATCACGCATACATTCCCTCCATCACGAGGCATAGAATGCGTCATGCATCCTCGCAAGCCCGGTGGTGGAGTCAACTATCGGACTAAGTTATTGACTTGGTAGACGAATCAAAATAGGACATACAATCATCACTTATTCTCAAATCTGGTATAATCAGAACACACGGTTCCGTTTGATACTGAGGACAAGGTTTCAATTCTTACCGAAAAGAAAAACAACTCGTATGTGGTTTTAGAAGTAACGGCTAGGTACTATGTAACGATTTCCTTTCACGGAGTCGGTCTCTAATCGAGACTCAAAACTCCACCTGACATCAAAACAGAACTTCTATCTCGCCCCTTCAGAAATCTCGCATGAGGCGAGGGTAACTAATCAACAAGTCTCGCATAGTCGAGAGTTGTGAGTTAGGAGGGGTTTCGATGGTTCGAGTTTCTTTCACAGTCACCCGAGAGGTGGCAGACACGCTAGTGCTGCATATGCGGGGCATTGGGACGCGTGCGTGTACCCCCTCAGAGATCAGCTGCATGGTCCAGATTTGGCCGCAAACGCTGGCCTGAGGAGTTCCTACGTTCGGTGATGGTGCCTACAGCTCTTGTGCGAGTCAACGGTCGGCCCTACAGTTGGCCTCACGTCTCTCAGCACGGGTGTGCGTGCCCAGACACCACTTCGCGTGGCTACACCCAGCCAAGGTCGGCGTTCGATTTCAAGCATAAGTAACTCCGCAAAAACTCCAACACAAATCATATAGGTCATATAAGCATGCATTTAAAATGTAAACCCTATTTCCGAACATACAACACAAGCATGCATTTAAAATGTAAACCCTATTCCTTGAGGACAAGGAATCACTTGAAGGGGACGGGAATGATGCGGAAGTGGCTAGGCAGCTCAAGAACGCCGCAAGTCGAGCTTACCATGCGCGCAAGAGGCAGGCACGGGCGACGGCAGAAGTGCGCGCACTAGAGTGTAGTGCGCGCGAGACGGGCGAAGATAGGCTGCACGCGGATGTGCGGGCGGTGTGCGCAGCTGGCATGCGTGGCATAGGTGGGCAGGACGTGCGTAGCGCGGGGTTGATGGGCGCGCGCGTGGAAAGGTCGGGCGCGGGGAAGGCACGCGCAGCGGACGAGGCCACATGCCTCGAGGCATGTGGAAAGACGGGGCAGCACGCGCGCGGGGAAGCAGCCGAGGCCAAAGGCGTGCGCAACACGGCCGATGGGGAAGGACGCGCGGGGCGCGATGCCGTAGTCCTCGAGGA
>CACSLK010027843.1:3100719-3121014 GCA_902706635.1 Striga hermonthica
GCGGACCGGCAGTCCGGTCCAGACCGGTTCAGACCGGCTGGACCGGTTCAGTCAGTACTTATCAGTTTCAGTCCCGGTTCTCAATTTCAGTGTCATTTTCAGTTAAAATTCTAGGTTCAGTTCAGCTCAGTTAATTAATATCAGTTCAGTTTTGTACTTAGCCGGTTTCAATTATACCGAATAAGTCCAAATATCATGTCAGGTTCAGTAGAGCATCTTAACATAATTAAACAGTTAAATTATCAGTTTGAGCATAGCCAGTAGTAATTGTTTATATTATTTTCAGTTTGATCAGGCATCAGCACTACCATTCAGTTTCATCAGTTCAGGTGGGGACTCAGACTAAGTACTACATTGTTTATAATTACGCTACCATGTTCGAGGTATGTATATTCAGTATCCGCTCGGAATGGTCGCCGGTCCATTCTGGGTTCTAGTGGCCTAATCTACCCACTAGAGTGTGCACATGGTCCGGTATTAGTTTATGCCGGCAGATTTCAGTATTAGTTTGTGGCGACAGATGTTCAGTTATCAGTTACGTGACTTATGTCGCGAGATCAGACCGGTATCAGATATCAGTATCAGTTTCAGTTTCAGTTCAGTTGTACATATGCTAAGATCATGATATTGTTATTATTTTCAATGTTTACATTAGTATGAGTTTCTGCGGAGCACAAGTGTTTTAGTGCTCACGCCCCCACGCATTTCATGTTTTTCAGGTCGCAGGGTCGGGGACGAGGAGTGAGCTGGCGGGCAGTTCAGGATATTTGTGAATATATGTATATATGTTTTGCCACGCAGTTATTTCCGCTAAAACTATCAGTACTTATTTTCAGCTTTTGTTCCGACATTAGTCGGTTAAGACATTACAACCGTTTTTATTTATCAGTTTAAATTTAACGGTTTTCAGAAAAATCAAGTTTTTCACGGTAGCATCCCAAATCAGTTTTCGCAAAATTAATATTTTATTTTATTATTCAGAAAAGTTGCGAAAAAGCGCGTACTATGATAGTATTAAAAAGTCGGGGTGTTATAGACCACCCACTCGCCTTGCCTCGTCATCCGCCAACTGCTTAACTTGCATCCATGAAGAGCGGGTGGGGATGAGCACAAATGAAAACGTAGTGCTCACCGCTATGCACATGAACAAATATAATAAGTGCGTACAAAAAGTAAATATGGCATGGTCACAAGTATGAACATAACAAATTTTCCATCTCCTATCCATAATCAATAATCAGCCTCATGTGCACACCTATCAGAATAGACTACATTTGATCCACGTATCGTTTCCCTGCGGGAACTCTAACGTTGCCAAAGTAGGAGGGTCATCCGTCAACCCTGAGGGTTTTAGACGGGAAATCCACTGTCAAACCCGAGGGTACTAGACAGTTCTGCCAACCTCGAGGGTTTTAGGCAGGAATTCCATCACAAGAGGAGATTACCCACTCGGGGTACGTTCTATAACAACGGGGATACGTTCGACGACCGGTGCAGCTCACGCCGAAAGTTACACATATACATTTCATACTTTGATCATACCCAAGTAAGTAAACAAATTTCACAATTCAAGGCATAGACAATTTTATAAGTAAACCCACCTGGATTCTGGATTGATAACAGTAAAAACAGAAGAGACGTAGGTTGATGCTTGACTCCTCAAACACCTACATTAAGTCAAGATCCTACAATCAACATTTACCTTGACTTAAACGGAAAACACAAACCATGCTTAGTCAAACTTGATTCGACTAAGTTGTTCGTGAAGTCCTGTGGATATTGGAACACTTGGACTCGACTCGACCAATTAAGAGCAAATACACCAATTCAAGAAGGTCGGGGAACCTAATGAGTTAAGTTCTGAAACTTTATCATAAAATCCATCTCACTGAACTTAACAAAACCACCAAGTTTCAGCCCCAAACTCGTTATACACAATTTTATAAAATTCAAACGTGATTTCATCATAAACGAGCATAAAATCCGAAGCCTGACCTAATGAATGAATTTGTACTTGAAATTGTGACTGGAGCAAGTTCAGCTGTTAAGGACCAACATATACAAATTCCAGCAATTAACATTAAATACACAAATTATGAAAATTCATATAAGATTCAGCAGTTTTTGAATTTTAATTAGAACCAAAAGATTTTAAAGTCCAAAAATTCCGATATTTTTACAGCATGAAACTACACATAAATCAAGCACCTCAGCCCAAAATCAGAATTTTTGAGCAACTGACCAATTTAACAAATTTAAAACATCTTTCAACAGAAACCGTAAACAAATTATTTACCCTATTAATCTCAGTCCAAAAATTCTAAAAAATTTATACAACGTATGCATCAGGCAGAGAGACAACATACTAAATTTTCATCAATTTTGGAGCACGGACCAATTATTATGAATTTAACATGTTTCTACCCAAAATCACTTTAATTATTAAAAATAGCTACAGACCTCCTAAAATTCTGAAATTTTTACACGAGCTATAAAATTGACACAAGACATCACATATAAAATTGCACGTCAATCGGAGCAGTATTCCATTTATTATGAATTTAATAACAATTAGCAGCAATTTCGGTTAAAAAAAAATCATAAACGACTCGAAACACACCGAATTCGTCCAAGGCCTTCGCCATGAGGCCAAGGACTCGACAATGTTCCCTTATTCACAGTCCTAACACAAATTTGATGGGATTTTGCACGATATAACATTAATCGATTAAATTTCTATATAAAGGCATAGTATATGACCATAAACAACGCGATATCATCAAAGCTCCAATAACATATATAAACGAGAGGGGAATCGAGCTTCGGTACCATTCTCGAGATTAGTTCGCGACAACGAACAAAACGGTAGTCGAGACGGGTTGTTCGGAGGCCGGGAGCATGCTCGTCGGGCTCGACAATTTTGGCTCGCGGGGCGTGGAGAAGCAGCTGCCTGCAGCGGACGTTCAGGGTGGCGATGATGGTCTGGTTCGCCGGACTCACGCTTGTTGGCTGCTGAGGAACGCCGGAAGGTGGTCGCGGCAGGTTGACGGGCGCGCTGGCGGTGGGCCTGCGGACTGTGGGACTCCCCACGAGCAGCGAACGGGGACGATGGTGATTCGCTGGGGGGGGGGGTTCGCGATCGAGTAGCATAACTCGTTGATGGTCGACGTTGTAGGGTCGGGAACTCGTCGGTTTGCTGGGACTCGACGGGACGGCGGTGAGGAGAGGTGCAGCGACTTGGCTTCAGGTCCTCCTCGCGGTGAGCAGTTCACGAGTAGAGAAACTCGCCAGAATTCCTGCGGTGTCTGGCGGCCTGTGGGATTGACGCAAAGATGGTGGCGCACGGTGGTCCTTGCGTTATCCGGTGGCAGAGAACAGATCGCTGATGGTGGTGATGATCGTCGGGCTGCGTGTTGAGGGATCGCCGGGAGCTCGCAGTTCTCTTTCTTTTTTTCCCAGCGAGAGAGACGAGAGATGGAGATAAGAGTGACGATCGAGGATGATGATGATCAATGATGAGATGGTAGACGATAAAACGGGGAAAAGAAGAAAACAAGGAAATCTCTCTGCTCGATTGATAGCGGCGAACGAAAAATATAAGGGTTTTGATATATGTTCATCACGCGAGAGAGAAATTTGAGTAGAAAGCTCACAAAAATTGGGCCCAGATTAATATACAATTTGGGCCGAAAAATTTCTCTTAAAATAGGCCGAAAATAAGAAGCAGCAATTGGGTCAAAAATAATCTCCCGAGGTTCGGGTTGAAATGGCTCTAAAGTGGATCAAAATGGATTAAATCCGATGTATGCAATTAAATCGGAAATCGCCGAAACAATTAAATCATAATCCTAATAATTCTAACACAAAAATAAAATAATAAATAACACTTAATACTCACATAAAATAATGCCACATAGCAATTAAATAAATAAGCAAACCAACGAGAGGAGCAGTTAATAAAATAACTGATAAATCAATTGTAGCAAGGGAAATAATCAATTATAAGAAATTTAATAATAATAATAATAATAATAATAATAATAATAATAATAATAATAATAATAATAATAATAATAATAATAATAATAATAAAATAATCTGATTTATTAATAAACGAACGGGACATCACAGTCTACCCACCTTACAAAGAATTCCATCCTCAGAATTCGAAAACAAACAACTAGAAGGTAAGGGAGTACAAAAAGGGGACATCACAATGTGAGGTTCGGGTACTCCCTCCAAATTAGTTTCCCTCTGCCAAATCGTCTCGCCCTCGACTTGACTACACTCACTGGACTTTGACGAGTACCCCTCTCGGTCTCTCCTTGATGGACCCTCGGTCCCAACAGGTCACCGGTACCTCCATACAGGTAGGGTTCTGCCTATCACGCAGCTCATCACAATTCACACATACCTCGAGATCACGCACACATTCCCTCCATCACGAGGCTAGAACGTGTCATGCATCCTCGCAAGTCCCGGTGGTGGAGTCAACCATTAGGCTAAGCTATTGACTTGGTCGAGAAATCATGTTAGGACCGAAAATCATCACTTATTCTCAAATCTGGTACATCCAGAACATACGGTTCTGTTTGATACCATTGACAAAGCCCCTCTCCTCGCCGACACGAACAACATCTCGTATGCGGTTTAGGAAGTAAAGGCTAGATACTCAATAACGATTTCCTTCCATGGAGTCAGTCTCCAGTCTTGACACAAGGCGTCGCCCCACATAAATACGGAATTACTATCTCACCATGCCGGGAAAATCTCGCATGTGGCAAAGAAAACTAATCTACCAACCTCACACATTGAGGGTTATTGATAGGGAAATCACACAACTCAAAAGATCAACATCCACTTTGACCAAATAGATCTGGTTCAAAGACCCCTAAAAGAACAAGGTCTATCTGGGTTTAATGCAATGTCATCTGAGAGGTGACACACACGCTGGCGCTGCATATGCGGGGCGCTGGGACGCGTGCGTGTACCCACTCAGATACCAGGTACAAGGTCAAGGTTTAGCCGTACACACTGACCTGGGGAGTTCGTGCATTCGGTGATGGCGACGGCAGCTCTCGTGCGAGTCAACGATCGGCCACTGCAGTTGGCCTCACGTCTCTCAACACGGGCGTGCGGGCTCGGCCACCACTTCGCGTGGCTACACCCAGTCAGGTTCAGCACTCAGTTCGAGGTGCATTCTAGAAATTTTACTTTCTGGGTTTCACAATTTCCTAAGTACTCCGATAGGACAAAGGGTTTCTCCACGCGACTCGAAACTACAAAGGTGTGGGTTTGACAACAATAATTTCCCCAAAAGGGATCGAATGTTGGCATCACTGCCAGGAAAAATCTTAACTCGGCGGTCAATGCCGAACAACAGAATAGTGAGTTCGTTTGACTCTTCCGACTAACAGTGTCGGCCGTCACGACAGCTTTTAGGTAGCAAATCGTGCCGGCAGTCCTAAATGAGTCTAATCCACATACACTACCTATAATTTCCACACTTCGAGATCTTAGCGTAAAGCTTATCTTGTAAGTGTTTTCAGTCAACCACATAACACCAATCAAACCAAGTCCAACATATATCAAAAAGGTCACATAAACATGCATAATCTACGAGGTAATATCAATTTTGAGATCGAAACAAAATTTTATAGAAATCCAGTATGCAGAACGAACTTAAAATAGACACAATTTTCAGCACATAAGCCACATGATCATGATTCACGACTCAAATTAAACCTAAGGCATGCATCTACAACTTTCAAGAAAACTTCAGGATCAAATAATGACATTCAGCAGGTTAACAATCGACTAACATGAAGAACTTGATTGCAGTCCTGGAAATATGAATATGTTGGTGTACAAATTCAAAAAAACGGACATAACTCATTCTATACTCGACATACTGACAAATAATGATGTTATAAATGAGTTTAAACATAAAATATTCGATTCATGAAATATGTCAGAAACCAATTCATGTTACAAATAACATCTCAGCATTTAGACTCTAATTTATGCTACAGAACTCATTTCAGCATGCATCCTACCTTATTAGAAAGCTAAGAAACACACCTATAACTTTCAGAAAGCACACAATTTCAATTTAGCATATTATGACATGATAAACAGGTCAAACATAATATACACACAAGCTGTCGATTTTAAATAAAACTGTTTGCGCAACAATTTTGCAAAAAAATATAACTTATTCGTCTTAAATCGGAATTTCATAATTCCAAAGTTCAAAGAAAGACAACACAATAGGCTAGTTATCATATGAAAACTAGATTTTCAAATAACGATTACTTCAGGGTCAAAGCAGCAGACGAAAGGGACAACAATTCGCATGTTATACCTAAAAACAGCATTTAACATCATTCTTCACATATACAACGCATAGTAATGAGGCGAGGGTCACGATTTAACATGTCATAACATAAATTCAACAATAATCATCGAAATTCACGTATATATCACGAACCCGATCAAACCTATCATGATATAAACGAGACTCTCAACCTAATACAATTATCTCATCCAAAACACAAGTTTCGAGAAAAAATTTCTAGCTTTAACAAAATCATTTAAACATGCTAGAGCATCATTAAAACACATATCCTAATCTCTTACCCAAGTAGTCATGCTTCGAGCTGGCATGAACTCACTCTTACTAAAACACAAGGGACATATAATACCAGAGGTTGAACAGAGGCCATAAACATCCATAATACTGCCAGCCTATAAAACAACGACTCATCTCATAATTTGCAAAACCTGGCAAAGGTCCAAAGAGGGCGATTACATTCCCGGTTCTAATTGACCGAGTCCTCACTTGAAGACATTGAGAAGAATTATATAGCAAGGGGAACTACCATGGGCATAACTTATCTCGATAACAACATACTGAACCACATGACAAGGAACCTCTAGAGTCCGAACTTAACTCTATATCACTAGAGTTTAACATATTACTAAAGGTGGATAGATCTGAAGCCCCAAATATCAATAAGTCATATCATAAGCAGTTTCATTGCTACTTATGTAAAATTACAAATCAAATTACAAGTATCTTCATTGATACTTATACAAAACATACCTTTAAGCAGTGCGGCGTGACGAAGACGAGTGGTCATAACATAAGGTCTAATCACATAATCACATGTAAACCAGTCTACAGAAATGCAGACTGGCTTTGATACCAAGCTGTAACACCCCACTTTGATTTTAAAGAAATCCCGACTTTTTAAAAATCAAATAAACAATTTTTCGAATTCATTTTCGAAAATCAAGGGCATTATCAAAACATTTTATTAGTCCAAGTCTTATCTGGACCCACGGGGATTCATTACCCGATTTTTCATAGGTTTTCATTAACCATATTCTCATCCATATAATCAATAAACATAAATGTCATGACATTCTTATCCACATACTCCGAATATCATAGAAAGGTTTTTCAACATAAACCTATCCAACGGTTTTCATAATAACCAATTCAACATGTTCAACAATTCAACCAACATGTTCAAGTAACCCAAGCACAAGGTTCATAAATGCTGAAGCAAATAATAATAAATAAACTATAGACCAACCACTCGCCTTGCCTCGTCATCCGCCAACTGCTTAACCTGCATCCATGAAGAGCAGGTGGGGATGAGCACAAATGAAAACGTAGTGCTCACCGCTATGCACATGAACAGTTGTAATAAGTGAGTACAAAAAGTAAATATGGCATGGTCACAAGTATCAACATAGACAACAAATTTCCCATCTCCTATCCATAATCAATAATCAGCCTCATGTGCACACCTATCAGAATAGACTACATTTGGTCCACGTATCGTCTCCCCGCGGGAACTCTAATGTTGCCAAAGTAGGAGGGTCATCCGTCAACCCCGAGGGTTTTAGACGGGAAATCCACTGTCAACCCCAAGGGTATTAGACAGTTCTGCCAACCCCGAGAGTTTTAGGCAGGAATTCCATCACAAGAGGAGATTACCCACTCGGGGTACGTTCTATAACAACGGGGATACGTTCGACGGCCGGTACAGCTCCTGCCGAAAGTTACACATATACATTTCATACTTTGATCATACCCTAGTAATAAACAAATTTCACAATTCAAGGCATAGACAATTTTATAAGTAAACCCACCTGGATTCCTGATTGATAACAGCAAAAACAGAAGAGACGTAGGTTGAGGCTTGACTCCTCAAACACCTACATTAAGTCAAGATCCTACAATCAACATTTACCTTGACTTAAACGGAAAACACAAATCATGCTTAGTCAAACTTGATTCGACTAAGTTGTTCGTGAAGTCCTGTGGATATTGGAACACTTGGACTCGACTCGACCAATTAAGAGCAAATACACCAATTCAAGAAGGTCGGGGAACCTAATGAGTTAAGTTCTGAAACTTTATCATAAAATCCATCTCACTGACTTAACAAAACCACCAAGTTTTATCCCCAAACTCGTTATACACAATTTTATAAAATTCAAACATGATTTCAGCATAAACGAGCATAAAATCTGAAACCTGACCTAATGAATGAATTTGTACTTGAAATTTTTACTGGAGCAAGTTCAGCTGTTAAGGACCAACATATACAAATTCCAGCAATTAACATTAAACACACAAATTATGAAAATTCATACAATATGCAGCAGTTTCGAATTTTAATTACAACCGAAACATTTTGAACTCAAAAAATTTAGATCTTTTTACAGCATGAAACTACACATAAAACAAGAACCTCAGCCAAAAATCAGAATTTTTGAGCAACTGACCAATTTAACAAAATTAAAACATCTTTCAGCAGAAACCATAAACAAATTATTCTATCAATCTCAGTCCAAAAATTCTAAAAATTTTACACAACTTATACATCAGACAGAGTGACAACGTACTAAAATTTCATCAATTTTGGAGCACGAACCAATTTATTATGAATTTAACATGTTTCTGCCCACAAATCATTTTAATTATTAAAAATAGCTACATACCTCCTCAAATTCTGAAATTTTTACATGAGCTATAAAATTAACACAAGACATCACATATAAAATTGCATGGCCATCGGAGCAGTATTCAATTTATTATAAATTTAATACCAATCAGCATCAATTTCGGTTCAAAAAAAATCATAAACGACTCGAAACACACCGAATTCGTCCAAGGCCTTCGCCATGAGGACAAGGACTCGACAATGTTCCCTTATCCACAGTCCTCACACAAATTTGATGGGATTTTGCACGATATCACATTAATCGAATAAATTCCTATATAAAGGCATAGTATATGACCATAAAAAACGCGATAACATCAAAGCTCCAAAAACATATATAAACGAGAGGAGAATCGAGCTTTGGTACCATTTTCGAGATTAGTTCACGACAACGAACAAAACGGTAGTCGAGAGGGTTGTTCGGAGGCCGGGAGCACGCTCGTCGGGCTCGAAAATTTCGGCTCGCGGGGCGTGGAGAAGCAGCGGCCTGCAGCGGACGTTCAAGGTGGCGATGATGGTCTCGTTCGTCGGACTCACGCTTGTTGGTCGCTGAGGAACTCCAGAAGGTGGTCGCGGCAGGTTGACGGGCGCGCCGGCGGTGTGCCTGCGGACTGTGGGACTCCTCACGAGCAGCGAACGGGGACGATGGTGATTTGCTGGGGGGAGGGGGGGTCGCGATCGAGTAGCATAGCTCGTTGATGGTCAACGTTGCAGGGTCGGGAAATCGTCGGTTTGCTGGGACTCGACGGGACGGCAGCGAGGAGAGGTGCAGCGACTTGGCTTCAGGTCCTCCTCGCGGTGAGCAGTTCACGAGCAGAGAAACTCGCCGGAATTCCTGTGGTGTCTGGCGGCCTGTGGGATTGACGCAAAGATGGTGGCGCACGGTGGTCCTTGCGTTATCCGGTGGTAGAGAACAAATCGCTGATGGTGATGATGATCATTGGGCTGCGTGTTGAGGGATCGCCGGGAGCTCGCAGTTCTCTTCCTTTTTTTTTCCAACGAGAGAGACGAGAGATGGAGATAAGAGTGACGATCGAGGATGATGATGATCGACGATGAGATGGTAGACGATGAAATGGGGAAAAGAAGAAAACAAGGAAATCTCTCTGCTCGATTGATAGCGGCGAATGAAAAATATGAGGGTTTTGATATCCGTTCATCACGCGAGAGAGAAATTTGAGCAGAAACTCACAAAAATTGGGCCCAGATTAATATACAATTTGGGCCGAAAATTTTCTCTTAAAATGGGCCAAAAATAAGAAGCAACAATTGGGTCAAAAATAATCTCCCGATGTTCGGGTTGAAATGGCTCGAAAGTGGACCAAAATGGATTAAATCCGATTTACGCAATTAAATCAGAAATCGCCGAAACAATTAAATCGTAATCCTAATAATTCTAACACAAAAATAAAATAATAAATAACACATAATACTCACATAAAATAATGCCACATAGCAATTAAATAAATAAGCAGACCAACGAGACGAGCAATTAAAGAAATAACCGACAAATTAAATGTAGCAAGGGAAATAATCAATTATAAGAAATTTATTAATAATAATAATAATAATAATAATAATAATAATAATAATAATAATAATAATGATAAAATAATCCAATTTATTAATAAACGAACGGGGCGTCACAGTCTACCCACCTTACAAAGAATTCCGTCCTCGGAATTCGAAAATAAACAACTAGAAGGTAAAAGAGTACAAAAAGGGGACATCACAGTGTGAGGTTCGGGTACTCCCTCCGAATCTCAGTCTCCCTCTGCCTCGTCTCGCCCTCGACTTGACTACACTCACTAGACATTGACGAGTACCCCTCTCGGTCTCTCCTTGAAGAACCCTCGGTCCCAACAGGTCACCGATACCTCCATACAGGTAGGGTTCTGCCTATCACGCAGCTCGTCACAATTCACACATACCTCAAGATCACGCACACATTCCCTCCATCACGAGGCTAGAACGTGTCTTGCATACTCGCAAGTCCCGGTGGTGGAGTCAACCATTAGGCTAAGCTATTGACTTGGTCGAGAAATCATGTTAGGACCGAAAATCATCACTTATTCTCAAATCTGGTACATCCAGAACACACGGTTCTGATTGATACCATTGACAAAGTCCCTCTCCTTGCCGACACGAACAACATCTCGTATGCGGTTTAGGAAGTAAAAGCTAGATACTCAATAACGATTTCCTTCCATGGAGTCGGTCTCCAGTCGAGACTCAAGGCGTGGCCCCATATAATTACGGAATTACTATCTCACCATGTCGGGAAAATCTCACATGTGGCAAAGAAAACTAATCGACCAACCTCACACATCGAGGGTTGTTTAAAGGGAATTCACACAACGACTCGAAAGATCAACATCCACTTTGACCAAATAGATCTGGTTCAAAGATCCCTAAAAGAACAAGGTCGATCTGGGTTTAATACAATGTCATCCGAGAGGTGGCACACACGCTGGCGCTGCATATGCTAGGCGCTAGGACGCGTGCGTGTACCCACTCAGATACCAGGTACAAGGTAAAGGTTTAGCCGTACACACTGACCTGGGAGTTCGTGCGTTCGATGATGGCGGCGGCAGCTCTCGTGCGAGTCAACGATCGGCCACTACAGTTGGCCTCACGTCTCTTAGCACGGGCGTGCGGGCTCGGCTACCACTTCGCGTGGCTACACCTAGTCAGGTTCAGCACTCGGTTCGAGGTGCATTCCAGAAATTTTACTTTCCAGGTTTCACAATTTCCTATGTACTCCGATAGGACAAAGGGTTTCTCCACACGACTCGAAACTACAAAGGTGTGGGTTTGACAACAACAATTTCCCCAAAACGGATCGAATGTTGGCATCACTGCCATGAACAATCCTAACTCGACGGTCAATGCCGAACAACAGAATAGTGAGCTCGTTTGACTCTTCTGACTAACAGTGTCGGCCGTCACAATAGCTTTTAGGTAGCAAATCGTGCCGGCAGTCCTAAACGAGTCTAATCAACATACACTACCTATAATTTCCACACTTCGAGATCTCAACGTAAAGCTTATCTCGTAAGTGTTTTCAGTTAACCACATAACACCAATCATACCAAGTCCAACATATATAAAAAAGGTCACATAAACATGCATAATCTACGAGGTAATATCTATTTTGAGATCGAAACAAAATTTTATAGAAATCCAGTATGCACAATGAACTTAAAATAGACACAATTTTTAGCACATAAGTCACATGATCATGATTCACAACTCAAATTAAACCTAAGGCATGCATCTACAACTTTCATGAAAACTTCAGGATCAAATAATGACATTCAGCAGGTTAACAATCGACTAACATGAAGAACTTGGTTGCAGTCCGGGAAATATGAATATGTTGGTGTACAGTTTCAGAAAAATGGACATAACTCATTCTATACTCGACATACTGACATGCTTCCGGCATCATTAGAAACCTAAGAATCAGCCCTAAAACTTTTATGAAAACCATATTGATGAATAATGATGTTATAAATGAGTTTAAACATAAGTTTTTCAATTCATGAAATCTGTCAGAAACCAATTCATGTTACAAACAACATCTCAGCATTTAGACTCTAATTTATGCTACAGAACATCAGCATGCATCCTACCTTATTAGAAGCTAAGAAACACACCTATAACTTTCAGAAAGAACACAATTTCAATTTAGCACATTAAGACATGATAAACAGGTCAAACATAATATACACACAAGCTGCCGGTTTTAAATAAAACTGTTTGCGCGACAATTTTGCAAAAAAATATAACTTATTCGTCTTAAATCGGAATTTCATAATTCCAAAGCTCAAAGAAAGACAACATAATAGGCTACTTATCATATGGAAACTAGATTTTCAAATAACGATTACTTCAGGGTCAACACAGCAGACGAAAGGGACAACAATTCGCATGTTATACCCAAAAACAGCATTTAACATCATTCTTCACATATACAACGCATAGTAATGAGGCGTGGGTCACGATTTAACATGTCATAACATAAATTCAACAATAATCATCGAAAGTCACGTATATATCACGAACCCGAACAAACCTATCATGATATAAACGAGAATCTCAACCTAATACACTTATCTCATCCAAAACACAAGTTTCGAGAGAAATTATGCTAGCTTTAACAAAATCATATAAACATGCTAGAGCATCAATAAAACACACATCCTCATCTCTTACCCAACTAATCATGCTTCGAGCTAGCATGAACTCACTCTTACTAAAACACAAGGGACATATAATACCAGAGGTTAAACATAGGCCATAAACATCCATAATACTGTCAGCCTATAAAACAACGACTCATCTCATAATTTTGGAAACCTGGCAATGGTCTGAAGAGGGCGATTACATTCCCGGGTCTAATTGACCGAGTCCTCACTTGAAGAAATTGAGAAGAATTATATAGCAAGGGCAACTACCATGGGCATAACTTATCTCGATAACAACATACTAAACCACATAACAAGGAACCTCTAGGGTCTGAACTTAACTCTATATCACTAGAGTTCAACATATAACCAAAGGTGGATAGATCCGAAGCCCCAAATATCAATAAGTCATATCATAAGCAGTTTCATTGCTACTTATGTAAAAATACAAATCAAATTACAAGTATCTTCATTGATACTTATACAAAGCATACTTTAAGTACTGCGGCGTGACGAAGACAAGTGGTCAAAAAATAAGGTCTAATCACATAATCACATATAAACCAGTCTATAGAAATGCAGACTGGTTCTGATACCAAACTGTAACACCCCACTTTGATTTTAAAGAAATCCTGACTTTTTAAAAATCAAATAAATAATTTTTCGAATTCATTTTCGAAAATCAATGGCATTATCAAAACATTTTCTTAGTCCAAGTCTTATCTGGACCCACGGGGATTCATTACCTGATTTTTCATAGGTTTTCATAACCATATTCTCAACCATATAATCAATAAACATAAATGTCATGTCATTCTTATCCACATACTCCGAATATCATAGAAAGGTTTTTCAACATAAACCAATCCAACGGTTTTCATAATAATCAATTCAACATGTTCAACAATTCAACCAACATGTTCAAGTAACCCAAGCACAGGTTCATAAATGCGGAAGCAAATAATAATAAATAAACTATAGACCACCCACTCGCCTTGCCTCGTCATCTGCCAACTGCTTAACCTGCATCCATGAAGAGCAGGTGGGGATGAACACAAATGAAAACGTAGTGCTCACCGCTATGCACATGAACAGTTATAATAAGTGAGTACAAAGAGTAAATATGGCATGGTCACAAGTATGAACATAGACAACAAATTTCCCATCTCCTATCCATAATCAATAATCAGCCTCATGTGCACACCTATCATAATAGACTACATTTGGTCCACGTATCGTCTCACCGCGGGAACTCTAACATTACCAAAGTAGGAGGGTCATCCGTCAACCCCGAGGGTCTTAGACGGGAAATCCACTATCAACCCCAAGGATATTAGACAGTTCTGCCAACCCCGAGGGTTTTAGGTAGGAAATTCCATCACAAGAGGAGATTACCCACTCGGGGTACGTTCTATAACAACTGGGATACGTTCGACGGCCGGTACAGCTCCTGCTGAAAGTTACACATATACATTTCATACTTTGATCATACCCAAGTAAGTAAACAAATTTCACAATTCAAGGCATAGACAATTTTATAAGTAAACCCACCTGGATTCCGGATTGATAACAGCAAAAACAGAAGAGACGTAGGTTGAGGCTTGACTCCTCAAACACCTACATTAAGTCAAGATCCTACAATCAACATTTACCTTGACTTAAACGGAAAACACAAATCATACTTAGTCAAACTTGATTCGACTAAGTTGTTCGTGAAGTCCTGTGGATATTGGAACACTTGGACTCGACTCGACTAATTAAGAGCAAATACACCAATTCAAGAAGGTCGGAGAACCTAATGAGTTAAGTTCTAAAACTTTATCCTAAAATCCATCTCACTGAACTTAACAAAACCACCAAGTTTCAGCTGCTAAGGACCAACATATACAAATTCCAGCAATTAACATTAAATACACAAATTAGGAAAATTCATACAAGATTCAACAGTTTTTGAATTTTAATTAAAACCGAAACATTTTGAACTCAAAAAATTCCAATCTTTTTACAGCATGAAACAACAGATAAAACAAGCACCTCAGCCAAAAATCAGAATTTTTGAGCAACTGACCAATTTAACAAAATTAAAAAAATCTTTCAACAGAAACCGTAAACAAATTATTTACCCTATCAATCTCAGTACAAAAACTCTAAAAGTTTTACACAACATACATCAGACAAAGAGACAACATACTAAAATTTTCATGAATTTTGGAGCACGGACCAATTTATTATGAATTTAACATGTTTCTGCCCAGAAATCACTTTAATTATTAAAAATAGCTACGGACCTCCTAAAATTCTGAAATTTTTACACGAGCTATAAAATTAACACAGGACATAACTTAAAAAATTGAATGGCCATCGAAGCAGTATTCAATTTATTATGAATTTAATACTAATCAGCAGTAATTTCGGTTCAAAAAAAATCATAAACGACTCGAAACACACCGAATTCGTCTAAGACCTTCGCCATTGATACGGATAGGACGTGAGACCCATTGGATATATTGATCCAAGAACCACACGTATAAAATAGGCAGCGGAATTCCAGATCGGAGATCTAGTTTGATCGTACCTAGAGCTTAAAAACCTCGACCCGTTAGCTATATATTCAGCTAAGAACCTCGGTATGGTGAACGCCACAAGATCTTGCTCAAGTATCTTGATAAGTTCTTAAACACTTAAAACTCTACAAAAGAGAATTCAAACTCACAAAAAGTGATTTTAATATTCAACAAAATTCTTATTTTTCATTAAAACATAAAATGGCCTTTTTAAAGGCTACAAATGGTGCTAATGAGTTAATCCCATTTTTGGGACTCATGAAGCACTAAAGACACTCCTTTGACCTCATAAATAAGCTTACATGAAGTTTGAATGACCTTTTGACTTCTAAGATAACTTAAGAGATATTTTGATTTCTTAAATGCTAAAAATAGACAAAGTAAATGACACTCCAATTGGGCTTCATGACATGGACGAAGTTAAGTCTTCAATCCATGGATTAGTCTTCATGCGAACAATCTGGCCCATCTTTAATCGATGTTCCTTATGTCTTCTCTTGAAATTCAACAATAAAACACTTAAGACTTCCTTCATTTTACTAGCCGTTTCCCTCATGATCGGTCTGACATTTATTTTCAACAAATCCATCTTACTTTTAACGGAGAGCTTCGACCGAACCCTGTCATTCCCTTCTTCTTCAAAATGATTCGTCCTCGAATCTAAATGTATATGATAAGCACGCATTGGCACAACATCACATACGACCTCGCTGAACTTGGTCGTCTTCTCCTTGTGGCTCTCATCGACCTCCCCCACAACGTCATCAATCTCGTCATGCTTGTGTGTCTTCTCGTTGTGGTCCTCATCGACCTCCACCACAACATCATCAATCTCGTGGTCCCAAACTGGAGGACCATCATACTCCACTGACTCCGGCACATCTTTGAACTCATCTTCAAACAAAGGTAAACTTTTGTTCTCGGTTGACATGTGCTCGTCCATGAGTTTGGTGGCCTCCACATCTTCATGGTATCCCAGAAAGTCTAATGGAAACTTGTTTTCCTCATCTTTAATGAAGTCCGGAAACTCAAACAATAATGAGTATTCCTTGCGCCTTTTATCGGTGATCCTACCTTCATAGCCCTTGACTCTCGGATTGCTCGATAGTGCCACCACGCTCTTACCTTTGGGTACGCTGTCCGCATACGCGCCCCCCCCCCCCCCCCCCCCNNCCCCCCGCGTCGCGGCTCTGGGTGGTTCGCCCAACGTTCAGCGGCCAAGTACTCGGAAGATTTTTGTGGCAACTTGATCCCCATACGCAACATCTTCTTTTCGATCCGCTCTAACATTTGAAAATTTGATTGTATGAGATTTTTTGTCTCCATTCGATCCTTCCAATCCTTGTTGCACATTTTTTTTTTAACGAACAGATTTTTTTTTTTAACAATCCTTGTAGAAAAATACAAGGAACCCTTTTTTTCGTTTTTTTTTTGTTTTTTTTTTTTTTTTTTTTTTTGTAAAAATTGATAAGAAAAAGATAGAAATCAGATCAATACCAGATTGCTCTGATACCAAAGTGATACGGATAGGACGTGAGACCCGTTGGATATATTGATCCAAGAACCACACGTATAAAATAGGCAGCGGAATCCCAGATCAGAGATCTAGTTTGATCGTACCTAGAGCTTAAAAACCTCGACCCGTTAGCTATATATTCAGCTAAGAACCTCGGTATGGTGAACGCCACAAGATCTTGCTCAAGTATCTTGATAAGTTCTTAAATACTTGAAACTCTAGAAAAGAGAATTCAAACTCACAAAAAGTGATTTTAATATTCAGCAAAATTCTTATTTTTCATTAAAACATAAAATGACCTTTTTAAAGGCTACAAATGAGGCTAATGAGTTAATCCCGTTTTTGGGACTCATGAAGCACTAAAGACACTCCTTTGACCTCATAAATAAGCTTACATGAAGTTTGAATGACCTTTTGACTTCTAAGATAACTTAAGAGATATTTTGATTTTTTAAATGCTAAAAATAGACAAAATAAATGACACTCCAATTGGGCTTCATGACATGGACGAAGTTAAGTCTTCAATCCATGGATTAGTCTTCATGCGAACAATCTGGCCCATCTTCAATCGATGTTCCTTATGTCTTCTCTTGAAATTCAACAATAAAACACTTAAGACTTCCTTCATTTTTCTAGTCGTTTCCCTCATGATTGGTCTGACATTTATTTTCAACAAATCTATCTTACTTTTAACGGAGAGCTTCGACCGAACCCCCTCAGCCATGAGGCCAAGGACTCGACAATGTTCCCTTATCCACAGTCCTAACACAAATTTGATGGGATTCGCACGATATCACATTAATCGAATAAATTCCTATATAAAAGCATAGTATATGACCATAAACAACGCGATATCATCAAAGCTCCAAAAACATATAAACGAGAGGGGAATCAAGGTTCGGTACCGTTCTCAAGATTAGTTCACGACAACGAACAAAATGGTAGTCGAGACGGGTTGTTCGGAGGCCGGGAGCACGCTCGTCGGGCTCGACAATTTCGGCTCATGGGGCGTGGAGAAGCAGCGGCCTGCAGCGGACGTTCAAGGTGGCGATGATGGTCTAGTTCCCGGACTCACGCTTGTTGATCGCTAAGGAACGCCGAAGGTGGTCGCGGCAGGTTGACGGGTGCACCGGCGGTGGGCCTGCAGATTGTGGGACTCCTCACGAGCAGCGAACGGGGACGATGGTGATTCGCTGGGGGGGTCACGATCGAGTAGCATAACTCGTTGATGGTCAACGTTGCAAGGTCGGGAACTCGTCGGTTTGCTGGGACTCGACGGGACGGCGGCGAGGAGAGGTGCAGCGACTTGGCTTCAGGTCCTCCTCGCAGTTAGCAGTTCGCAAGCAGAGAAACTCGCCGGAATTCCTGCGATGTCTGGCGGCCTGTGGGATGGACGCAAATATGGTGGCGCACGGTGGTCCTTGCGTTATCCGGTGGCAGAGAACAGATTGCTGATGGTGATGATGATCGTCGGGCCGCGTGTTGAGGGATGGCCTCGCAGTTCTCTTCCTTTTTCTTTCTTCCCAGCGAGAGAGACGAGAGATGGAGATAAGAGTGACGATCGAGGATGATGATGATCGACGATGAGATGGTAGACGATGAAACAGGGAAAAGTAGAAAACAAGGAAATCTCTCTGCTCGATTGATAGCGACGAACGAAAAATATAAGGGTTTTAATATCCGTTCATCACGCGAGAGAGAAATTTGAGCAGAAAGCTCACAAAAATTGTGCCTAGATTAATATACAATTTCAGCCAAAAATTTTCTCTTAAAATGGGCCAAAAATAAGAAGCAGCAATTGGGTCAAAAATAATCTCCCGAGGTTCGGGTTGAAATGGCTCGAAAATAGATCAAAATGGATTAAATCCGATTTACGCAATTAAATCGGAAATCGCCGAAACAATTAAATCATAATCCTAATAATTCTAACACAAAAATAAAATAATAAATAACACATAATACTCACATAAAATAATGCCACATAGCAATTAAATAAATAAGCAGACCAACGAGACGAGCAGTTAATAAAATAACCGACAACTTAAATGTAGAAAGGGAAATAATCAATTATAAGAAATTTAATAATAATAATAATAATAATAACAATAATAATAATAATAATAAAATAATCCAATTTATTAATAAACGAACGGGGCGTCACATTCAGGCACTAACTCCAGACGTCATTTCTGCTGAACTGCTCCAGTTCCTCTTGCATAGTTGAGATCCAACATTCATCCTTCAATGCTTCTTTAGCATTCTTAGATTCAACTAGCGAGGTATAGCAAGCAAAATGAGAGACATCCATAAGTTCCTTGACTGAGTTCTTCGAGTTTCTAGTTACCTTTTCATTTAGGTCACCAATGACCAATTGAGATGGGTAAGCTTTCTGAACCTTCAGGGGTGGATCATGCTTTGGTTGTGCTTGACTCCCAAGTGAAGCAGGTACATTGTACTCTGTCAGATCTTCTTGTGATCCTTCAATTGTGTCTGGACGTTCATTGTTCTTACTATCTTCGAGGTTGTCAACATCGAGTGTCCTGCGCACTCACAACATTTCCACACAGATTAAAAGACACTGATGAACCAACATGGGAAGATTTCTCATTAAAGGTCACATTCATGGATTCTATGACAATGGAGGTACTTGTGTTGTAAACACGATATGCTTGACTGTTGTTAAAATATCTAAGAAAGAACCCCACATCACATTTTGCATCAAATTTCCCAAGTAATTCAGATCATTACAGATAAAACATTACGCCCAAAAACATGTAGATGACTAAGGTTAGGGCTCTTACTTTTCCAAAGTTCATATGAGGTCAAACTCATACCTCGACGAAGGGACACACTATTTACAAGATAACATGCAGTATTGATTGCTTCTGCCCACAATCTATGAGAGATTTTCTTGGAATTAAGCATAAACATAGCCATTTCTTGAAGGGAATGATTCTTCCTCTCAACAACTCCATTTTGCTGTGGAGTCTTAGGCGCAGAAAACT
>CACSLK010027843.1:3127875-3146572 GCA_902706635.1 Striga hermonthica
CGGACACTTTGCGAAAAACCGCGTACTCTGATGTATTAGTCAGACGGGGCGTTACAAAAAAAGAGGCACGATGTCGATCGACGTGATAAAGGCAAAGAAAAAGATGAGTCTCCTGTGTTTGAAAAATCCTTTCTTTCCTTGGACGAGGAGAAAATAGAAAATTTAAATCTACCAGCGGGAGTAATGGAAGACTGGTTCACGACTTTCCAGTCGGTAAAAACTCCACGAATTATAGCTAAGACTGTCGTTCCTGAGAATGCGGTAAATGCAGCTCGGGTCCCTCTAATGGTATGGGATCCGAGATCAGAAGTCGGTGTATCTTCTCTCTCGAGCGTTCAAAGGATGAGCTATGCGAAAGCGTGACTGGTAGGGCGCTAGTGAGCTTGGTATCGGCCGAAGATGGTCATCGCTGAATCTCAGCGCAGCTTGAAGAGAAAAAACATACGGTCGCCTTGAGGGACGGAACAATTGCGTCCTTACAAGAGGAGTCGGCCAAGTCGGAGGCCACGTTGAAAGAGAAACTTGCTGATCGAGATATAAAAATCGAGGTGGCTCAGAGATAAATTGCGACTTTGACCGACGAGAGCAAGGTCTTGAAGGCTGAGGTTGATGAGCTGAGAGTCGTCTTTCTTTTTCCGAACAGCATAACAAGACCCTCGAGGCCAAAGTCGAAGATCTTGACGAAAAATTGTTGAAGGAGAGGACGGAGCACCAAGATACTCGTCGTAATCACTCTGAGATTCAAGCCCTCATGATCCGAGCTCGTGAGGCCCATCAGGCCGAAGTGTTGAAACTTGAAAAGAAAAAGTTGACTTATGGGGAATTCATGTACAAGAACGGGCTGAGGGCTGGAAAGGAGTCGGTAACAGTCGTTGAAGGCCAACTCAGCGAGGGACGAGTAGAGATTGCTGACGAAGTCAGAGCAGAAGATGGATCAGCCGGCCCCGATCTGGATATGGAGATGAACACGTGCATTAACCTTTGTTGGATGATTGAACGGTGCAACGCCAGTTTTTATGGCATCAATGAGTTACGAATTTTCCTCTTTCACAAGCTTGAAAAGTATAACTTCGACATGGAGATCAAAGGCATGCACATCGAAGCCGACGATGATGAAAGGGAATTTTGTGCTTTGATGCTTGATCGCGCTGGGGATTTCACCAAAAAGACCAACCTGCCGCCTCTCTCTAAGGAACCCGAGACTTTACTTCGTCGGGCCTACGTGAACATGATCCTTGAAGGTGAAAAATAGAAGACAGACGAGCTGGCGGACCTTTACATCGAAACCCTTGCTGATGTTGTGATTGAACAGAACTTCGAGGACATGACACCGAAGAAAATTAGAAAGGCCGTTGAAGCTTTATGCCGAGGAGAAGGCTAAGCTTAAGGAGAAGGGAGTCGGGGAAGTTGAAGTTGTTCTCGAAGAGGACGAGGTTCCGACAGAATCCTCAGATCCTCGACATGAGTTCTTCCTGGTCACTGATGCGGCTATAGACGCAGCGGCGAAAGCAAAGGAAGTCGCTGTCCTTAAATAACTTCATGATCAGATACTGAAGTCGACCGGGATGGAGGTCGGTGAGAGTAGCGGTGCTGGCCGAGATGGGGAAGAGAAAGATGATGCTGCCTGATGCTTGGAGTATTTATGTTGATGTTATGAGTATTTAATATTTTGTTATTAATCGGGGTATCAGTATGTTGATGCCCTTAGTAGGCTATTATTGATGTATTCCCGACCGTTTTCGATAATATGAACAATTATGTTTTGTTTTTTTACCGCGAGTTGTTCTTTTTGCTGTATTAATTTAGCAATTTCGAAACCAAGTGTAATGAGCTCGGAAAAAGTGTAAGATCAATATCTCAACTCAGATTTAACTTATAAAATTTAACTGGACAAAGTAATTTTGTAATAAGATGTGAAAAAGTTGATTTTAAAACCGAGTTGTGGAATTTTGATGAAAATAATTTCTGACACAACTTTATCTGACCATAGATCCGATTATAATGTAAACTGATTTGCATGCTGTTAGAAACTCGCAAAACTCGACACTGTTCACGCTGTGTCCGAGTTAAAAAAGGGTTCACCGAACTTCGTCACGGTTCGATGAGACCCGCCAAATAATTTTTGCTGAAATGACGCAGACAAGCTTTAGCCTGACCAAATCAAACGTGGGACTTGGAGGTTTTATAAGGCATCAGCTAAACCAAGTGTCAGAATGTTTACATCGGTACCGAGCTGTGGCTTAGATTTAGGAGTGAAAATTTTGACTCATGTTACATCAAAAGAGCATCTTCATTCCATCCAAAGCAAAAGGAGAGTCCATCAAAAGGAAGGTATATTACACGATCGCCAGTGGATTATTGATAAAACTTCTTTAGGGATACAACATTCCATGGATACTGATGTTGCGTCTCGTCAGGATATTCAATTCGGTACACTCCGTGGGGTAAGACTTGGATGATTTTAAAGGGTCCTTCCCACTTCGGCTTGAGTGGACCAGGATCAGGTCTAGGGATTCGTTTGAGAACCAGATCCCCAACTCGAAACATGCGAGGTTTAAGTTTGGAACTGATGTACCTTTCACTTCTTTGTTTGTAAGCAGCATTTTTTAGTTCGGCACGGGTGCGGAGTTCATCAAGTAAATCAAGATTTGCTTTCATATTTTCCGAGTTCGAGTCTTCAGTATAATTTTGAATTCGGTAAGTCAGTGCACCGAGCTCAACGGGGACCACAGCTTCTGAACCATATGTTAATGAGAAGGGAGTTTTACCCGTGGAGGTTCTTGCAGTTGTCCGATATGCCCATAAAAAAATCTGGCAGTTCTTGGCCAGGCTCCTTTAGCAGCATCAAGTCGGACATTGAGGCCGTTCTTTATGATCTTGTTGACGGCTTCGACCTGACCGTTTGACTGAGGGTGAAACGGTGAAGAGAAAAAGTGTTTGATTCCGTATTCTTCACAAAGAGATTCGAGCTTCTTGCCTTCAAATTGTCTACCGTTGTCGGTCATGATGGAATTTGGTACTCCAAATCGGTAGATTATTGACTTCCATACGAAATCGACTATTTTTTTGCTCGGTGATGGTGGCCAATGGTTCAGCTTCGGACTACTTGGTGAAATAATCGACAGCGACTACCGCAAATCGAACGCCACCTTTCCCGGTGGGTAAGGGACCGATGAGATCAATTACCCATTTTGCAAAAGGCCATGGACTGTACCGACTTGAGTACTTCGGGAAATTGGTGAGTATTAGGTGCAAATACTTGGCACTTCGGACACTTACGGACCCATGCTGCGGCGTCTGCTCTCAAAGTTGGCCAGTAATACCCTTGCCGTAAAATTTTGTATGACAAGGCTTGAGCACTGGGGTGCATTCCACAAATCCCCTCGTGTAACTCTTCTAGAACATATCGCGATTCAGATTCGGTTTAACACTTTAGGAGGGGAGTCGAATATCCTCTTTTATACAGGGCCCCATTGTCCATGGTGTATCAAGCAGCTCGAATTCGGAGTGCCCGAGCTTCTTTGGGATCTTGAGGTAAGGCCCCGGTTTTTAGATATTGGATAATTGGATCCATCCACGTCGAAGGCCTTTGAGACGTAGTCGGGTCAACAGTGAGGACTTCATGAGAATACGTCGATGGTTGCTCCTGCTGTCTGACTTGAACGTATTCTACACTTTCCATTCCGACGCTCGAAGCTATCGCGACAATGCATCAGCTTGTACATTGAGAGTTCGAGGGATATGTTTGACTTGAACGGAGAATTTCAACAACTTTTGCTTTGTCAAGGATAAGTATGGTATCAACCGAGGTTCCTTGACTTCGTATGATCCATTTATCTGGTTCACCAGGAGCTGCGAGTCGGAGAAGACTTTAAGACACTTAATGTTCATTGACTCTGCTAAGCTCAGTCCGGTCAGTAGGGTTTCGTACTCGGCTTCGTTGTTAGTTGTGCGGGAAAGAGAAATTTGACCGAGTGGCAAAATAACTTGTTTTCGGGATCAGTCAAAACTATCCCTGCGCCTGCTCGATTAGCTGTGGAAGACCCATCAATGTAAAGGACCCAGAGTCATTCGTCGTCTTGTGCTTCCACAGTCGGCGTGAATTCGGCAATGAAATCGGATAAGGCTTGTGCTTTGATCGCGGTCATCGGCTGGTAATGTATATTGAATTGTCCGAGTTCTACGGCCCATTTGATCATACTCCCCGAGGTCTCGGGACGATGTAAAATTTGCCGTAACGGATACGACGTGCGAACAGTTATGGAGTGCTCTTGAAAATACAGACTTAGTTTCCGAGCAGCAGTGATGAGTGCGAAGGCTAGATTTTCCATTGGGGGATAGCGTAGCTCGGCATCATGCAAAGCCTTAGTGACATAATACACAAGTGACTGTAGTGTTTCTTCTTCTCGTACGAGGACAACACTGATTGTTGTGTCGCTGACTCCCAGATACAAGTATAACATTTCCTCTGGAATCGGTTTTTGCAAGGTTGGTGGACACATAAGAGATTCTTTAATGCTGAGAAGAGATTTTTGACATTCTTCGGTCCACTCAAAACGTTTTCTCTTTTTGATGGCTTCGAGAAATGGCTTACAATGATCGGTTGATTTGGAGATGAACAGATTAAGTGCGGCAAGTTGGCCAGTTAAGGCTTGGACACCTTTGATCGACGTTGGGGGGGTCAGATCTTAAATAGCTTTGATTTTGGCGTATTGGCCTCAATTCCCCGTTGGTTGACCATATATCCGAGGAATTTCCGGATCCAACTCCAAAGGTACATTTTTTAGAATTTAAGACCATGGAGTAGTCACGAAGAACATTGAACATTTCTTGAAGATGTCTAACATGATTGGAAGTATTTACCGACTTAACAAGCATGTCATCAACATAAACTTCCATGGTGTGACCGATTAAGTTGGCAAACATCTTATTGACTAGACGTTGATAAGTGGCTCCGACATTCTTCAATCTGAAGTGCATCATGGTATAACAATAAAGACCTCGAGCGGAATAGAAAGAAGTGTGTTCGGAATCTTCTGGATCCATGGGAATCTGATTGTAGCCCGAGTAGGCATCCATGTAACTCATCAATTCATGACCCGAGGTGGCATCGACCATATAGTCTATGTGAGGAAGTGGGTAGCTGTCTTTCAGGCAAGCTTTGTTTAAATCCGAGAAGTTCTTAACAAGAACGGGATTGGAAACCCAAGTTGGGTATTTGACCTCCTTAATGAACTTGTTGTCAATGAGCTTTTTGACTTCCTCTACAGGGCTTTTTGACGATCTGGCCCGAGTTTTCTTCATTTCTGAACAACGGGTCTGATGGTTTGGTCCAGATTCAGCTTGTGAATAGCAATTCTGGGTCGATTCCCTTCATATCTTCGTGTTTCCATGCAAAGACGTCGGGGTTGTATTTGAGAAACGTAATGAGTTCAGATCGAACGGGCTCCTGGAGATGACTTCCAATATGCAACGCCTTTTGGCACGTCGATTCATCGACGTAAATCAGTGTTAGAGGTATGCTGTAAAAGCTCAGTTTTGCAGATTCTATCAATTCCATTTTGATCTGGCCATCATGTTTCGGTCAAAGTACATATGCTTGCAGTTTATTTATTTATGCAATCATACTCCTTGTCTTACATTGAGATAGTGTGGTTCGAAGTGTTTCGAACAGAAAGATCACCTATCGGTTCCTTGTAAGACTAAACTATTTGTTCACAGTCTAGACAGACAGTGAGACCCCTCTTGGAAAAAGACTGTAGTGTATTCTTGATTCAGTTGGTCTTTGACTGGAGAATTACACTAGCACTTATGATAGGTGTTGAACAGGACCACGGAAGGATAAGATTATGAGACTCACTGACCGTTGTTGTAATATAGACCTTCATTAATTGATGCATACTCTTAAGCTGTAAGATAATATAAAATGGGCATATGTATTCATTACTTATTTATTTGATTTATCAAGGGTGATTCCTATTTTGCTAGGATGACATACTCAGTATTTTTGTAAATAAGTGTGTCTATATGATGTGCCGTTATAAATTATTTACGGTCACTGTGTCCCAGTGCGCTGGGTTGATGACGTCCCTGAAATGAGCTCAGGAATGAATATTATGTCAAGCCCTGCAGGCGGATGTGTTATCCGGCATAATGATTAAGGATCTGAGTGGTACTAGTTTCGGAAATGAATAAGAAGTTGATTAATTATTTTGTCACTAATTTAATTAATCAACAGACGTTATATCTTAAACATGGGGAGATAAATCGATCAATTGGATTAATATATTTAATCAGTGGAAACGAACTAATTGGAATTCGGAGCTAAATGGGGAGAGCAATAATATTACTCTAGTGGAATGTTTTATTATTTAATTCCAAGATTAGAAATTAGGAATTAATTATATTCTATAATTTCCTAAGGATGGGAATATTCCTTCTAGAATATTACCTAGGGTTAGGAGACTATGGAGTCTTCTAGAAGGTAATTAATTATTAGGAATATTATCCTAGATGGGAAAAGGAGATGGAAGATAATAAGGATTTCTAAACCTTAAGGAATAAGCCCATATTTAGCACCTCCTTTAGGTCCCTATTGTAGCCCATAAATACACTAGGTCCCCTAACCTCTTGTCATAGTTTTTACACGTTTTCTCCCCGAAGGGTTGGAGAAATTCGGCCTCTTCAAGCGAGAAAAAAAAGAGATTCTTCTTCGAAAGAAAAATCGGTTAGCACAGTAAGGTCTTAGAAGAAGATGATCAAGAGGTTTTGGGAAATCTAATAAATCGCTCTACCAAGCTTTATTAGAGATTGTGTAAAGGTCATACAATAGAAGATTCAAAGGTTGTTATTCGTATCCTATTGAATATATACACATGTTCAACTTGCCGGAATTTTTCCCAAATTTCTGTCCAATTTCAGCATACAATTCGTGCGCCCAGGTACTGTTCACGCCTCAAGTCCGCGCCCAGGTGTCCAGCTCGCGTTCAGGTTCTTCAATTTGCGAAGCGAGTCCAGGATTGAAGATAGCGTGTGGCGTGGTGGTCTTCAGCGCGCTATTACGTGGGAGATGTCGCGGGTTCGAACCTTGATACAAGCATTTTTATTTTGTTTCCAGCTCTGTATCAAGCACATTTATTTTGTTTCCAGCTCTCCAGGCGCGCGGGCCTCTTAGCCCGTGCGCGGCCCGCGTCTGTCTCACAGCTTCAGCCTGCGAGCGGCCCGACCAAGCCCGCGAGCAGCCCAACGTCTTCTGGCCCATTGTACGCAACCCAGCAATGTTGTCCGCGGCCCAGAAGCTTGCAACACGGCCCAGTTCGCGTTCCTTGAGTCCATTACGCGTCTCTTCGGCCCAGACGTGACCAGAAGGCTACTAGCCGTTCAAGACCGGTCCAGCTCGTATCAGACCAATTCAACTTGGTCCAGAAGCTCCGGTTCATGTCCAAGATGGTTCCTGAGCGGCCCGAGGAGTCCAACGCACTTACGAAGGTCCAAGACGATCCGATGAGGTTGATGAGCGATTGGAGCACCTTGATGACTCGATTAGAATCGAGAAAGGCCAAGTCTAGCTGCCCATTAGACTTTAGTGTTCAGACGATCTCCATCAACGGAAATCAGAAACGTCTCAGTCGTCAAAAATTTTAAACCGTAAATCCTAATCCTAACTATAGATTCCGCTGCGTCAGGATTTATTATTCAATAGATTTGAATGTGCACATTGTCGACGTTCCTAATAGAACCCAACAACTGGTATCAGAGCCCAGGCTAATTCGACTTTGTGCACTATTCGAATTGGGACTTGCGTGATATATGTAAATTAATTGTGTACAGACGCAGCGCATAATAGATTAGAATTGCAATTAAGTGTGTTTGCAGGTATTCTTGAATCCGACTATTATGGCCCGCATGTATGTTTTGTTTTTAATTCATGTATGTCGTTTTATAAGCCTCAGTCATGTCGAGGATTTTTGGGTTGGTGAATGCTTGTAATAATTTATTCGCGCGGTGGGACACCTCATAGTTTAAATGTTTTACTAGATCATTCATGTACGATCCCTGCGTGGGCAATAGGATCAATGTATGTAATTTATATTATGTAATTGTTCGTTGGACCCGATAAGCGCGGACATCTCTCGACGAGACGAGGCAGGCTATCCCACGAACCCGTAGTTGATGGGATACGTGGTACTGTGCAAATACAAACATACTCGTAGGCAGCTTGCTGTCAGATACGAGCATTGTCAAGGTGTTTGCAGACGGATACGCATGGACCCAAGTCAACAGAAGTACGGGCGACGGCGGCAGTAGGCACACGCCAACGGAGGAGACCCGATGGCGACTTTCCCGGTGACGACTTGTTCAAGACGAAAAGTGGGAGTCACGGCGAAAAAGGAAATTCCAAGTCCTGAATCGGAAGACCAGTTCAACAAGGACAAGACTGCGTTTTGCGAAAGATTGGAGATTGATTAAAATGTCCATGATAGTTGGACCTTAGTTCCTCGTTTATTATTGCCTATTAATCTTGCATGTCCTTACGTGATTTAATTGCTCTATGTGCAAATTGAATTATTAGGAGCATGTTTAGGAAAATCCCTTTAAACTAAAAATTATATTAATTGTGTAATGAGTTGAAATAAATAACATCCAAGGCCTCCATTATAGGTTTGTCAGTGAAGTGATTTAAATCGAGCCCAAAGAACGTTTTATTTCACAGTTCACAAGGACGAATCTCCTTCTGGATGGTTATAGTGAGCTATTTCAAAAGCGTACGGTCACCCAAAGGTGGACGTATAATTTTGGTAGTAAACTTAGGACCAATTAATGGGTTACGCTTAAAGTGCAAATAATTACGATATTCCCCAAGGAAAAGGTCGTTTTTATTCTTTCATAAGTTAATTGCGTTGGCCAAAAGTTCGACCGAATATTAGTTAAGTATTGCTTGGCAGTACGTTAAGCTAATGGGATTTATCCCTTCTCTTGCGATGGTTTGAACCGTAGACATCCACACTCCTGGCCTGCGGGGATTCGGTGTTTTGAGGTGCCGGTAAATATATTCAAATGTTGTTTTGAAGGGATCAATATTTGATGATTCAGAAACACTTGACTGAGTAAAGACTATGTTTGCATGATCCCAGGAATTCAAAATGTCCTTTCAATCCGTTGTCCGTAATACTCAAAGATAATTTACTTGTTCAAACATGATTAGAAATAGAACTTGGATAGTGTCTAGTTTTGCTGAAGAATACAAGCCGAATGGCATGTGTATCTGGTTTAAGTGAAATAGACATAGAAAGATGAATTGTCCTATCCTTAATACAAGAAAGGTAAATCTTATTCACTGGGAAGTCGAAACATTTTAAGTGGTGTTATCTATCATTGCCTGGTATGTAGATAAGTAACCACTAATTATGTAAAAAGGTTTCAGTGAACCAATCGACATGTGAAGGTTGGATTACCATCTAGAATGGGCTAGCTATGGAAGTAGCAACTATTACAGTGGGAGTTATCTATTAAATAGAATTTTTGGTAATTGTCTTTTCGTACCAAGTTTTAGAAAGAACTCGTGTTCAGTTTCTAAATTGTGTATGGATAAAAACAGGATGTTTTATCCATTTGATACGTGGGTAGACAATTTGTAAACTTAAGGAACCAAAATATCTCACAGTACAATAGATAAAATAAGTAACACGTCGACTAGAACCAATAAGAAGAAAGGTCCTTCAATAATTGAATCATTACGTTTACTTGGCAGCTAGTGTTTGAGATTTTAGAGTTAGTAGAATTCAAAGGTGGATAGCCATCGAACTCATGGGTTCTTTGGGAATGGATGAAACTATCAGATCTACGAATTGTGCTTAGTATCTAAAATCACATAAATGACCTTTTGAAGGTCGAGGGTTAGAAGCTAAATAAATGTTAAGGTTGGTTCATCCGATTTGTGAAGTTCTATGATTTTAAGACAAAAGATAGTTTTGAATAATATTCTTCGGAGAAATTTGTTCAAAACAGGGTACATTAAGTATTCCATAAGTTTGAGTACATCGAAAGAGTGCAATAGCAGTTATGGAAAGATGTCGAGTTTAATGTATCAGTGGCATTACGATTGAAATCGTAGTGACTAATACCTTTTGGAAAATTATAGAAATACTTATTGGATGTTGAGATTCGATCTCAATGTGTTTCACCTGGTTCATCGGAACAGGAGTGCAACAGACCGAAGGAAAATGTCTCTCTAGAAGATTGGTTATGTCAATGATGAGTTATTAGGAATTTCGCTTTTTCGTATTGGAGTTGTGCAAATAGCAGGATAAGTTCTGAACATAATTCTATCTAAGTTTAGTAATCATTACTCTGAATGAATTGTTGGCAAGACTTAGGCCTTGTCAGGAACATATTCGAATTCAGAGCTTTTCAGCATACGTGCTGGAATGTTGATACTAATAGGATTGGAAAAGATGTTCGGAAATTAGGCTATTTATGGGATACTTCATAGTAACGAGAAATGAGTGGAATATTATAGTACTAAAAGTCAAAATGTGTTCGTTAGCGCGAATGTCTGATTTTAGAGGAATACTAAGTAATAAATCACTAAGTTCATTTGTAGAATTATTTCAAGGAAAGATAAAGGTAAAAGTTCAACTTTATTACCATGTGTACAAATGTAATACCACAAGAAAAAACTGCAACACGTATTTTGTGCTATACACCTTTGCAGAGGGAACCTCGTTGTAGTGGGAGGGTTGCAAGACAACTCCATTCTTGATAATAAGAGAGTCGTTAGACTCAGTCTGCATTAATCGCAAGTTCATGGAATTCATGTTTTGAGAAAGTCTCGGACTTAGTCTCTAGTAAACTTGAATCGATCCCTAGTTATACAATGAGGAGATCCAAGACAAGGATGCAGAAACTTAGCAAAGTTCTAATGATTCTGATTTAGGGTCATGGACTCTTATCAGATCTGGGTTCTTATAGAATTACCAGGTAGCAAACTTGCTATTAGACGAAATCTATAAGTGAAGACTTTAGTACAAGGCTTGCTGTGAAATAGCAGACTCAGAAAGAATGGGATCTATTATGGGTTAGCATTTCACCAGTAGCCATGTTTAAGTCTGTACATAGAAAGGCTTGTTGTGAAATGGTGAACTCAGAAAGAACGGGATCTATTATGAGTTAATTATTTCACCGGTTGCCGAATTTAAAGCTGATGCCATTCATATGAGTTATGAGTTAGGCAAAATGGATGTCAAGACTTTTTGCTTAATCGGGAGTCTTGTAGGAATATCCACGGAGCAACACCCAGAAGTTTTCATTAAAAGGGCTAAAGAGCATATAGTCAGTAGGCTGACAAAATCCATTTATGGACTGTAGTGGGCCGATCATTTGGTTGATAAGTTCGAATCGTAGATTTGATCATCAACCAAATGAGCATTGTGTGTGGCGCAATGGTAGCGTGGTGGTATTTTTGTACTATGCGTAGACAACAACTTAATTACTGGAGACAGTGTGAAAATGTTGACAGAAGCAAGGGTATGGTTATCCAAGTAGTGGTACATGAAAGATTCGGAATCAACAGATATTCTTGAGATTGAGGATCACAAGAAAGATATGTTGCGATTATCCCAATTTTCATGTACAGACTGTCATAAGGCTCATTTTATTTGCATGATACAGAGGCAGTCCTTATGCATAGCAAGCGGAAGCCTAGTAAATGCAATAGATGAGGTCTGATATTTATTTGCATGGTTAGTAAATATCGAAGTAATCCTAGATGGGAGCAATGGTTCATGGTAGGACATAAGATCAAGCGTCGTAAAAGGGCTAAGGTAATATGTAAGGTTACCAGATGAACCATAAGCAACCTTTGGATTACAAAGGATTCTGATTTCTAATCAGACATGAACAACAAGTAAAAACCACCTTATGGTTTGTGTTCACTTGTGGGAACCAAGTAGATTAGAGGAATGTCAAGCGGTGATGCGTTGACGGATTCCACTATGAACTCAGTACTTCCCTTCCCAAATGGCGAGCGACGTAGAGATTGGATTCGCCATTGAACTAAAGATGTGAAACCTCGTCTAGCCAGGCTAGGTCACAATTTGATTGTGATAACAGTTGGTGCAGTTACAGACAGAGAGGAATCACTAGTTCACAAAGCAAATGACACATAGAGCAAGTACGCCCGTTGCAAAGGACTGCGACAGGGTGGACGTTTGTCGCCTAGTTACATCGGTAGACAACCAGGTAAATCCTTTTAGGATTGGCTTTCCGACGAAAGCGGATGAGGGCCATGTTAAAGAATTGGAAGTCAGATGTATGGCAGAAAGGACAACAGTTCTTTGAGAATTAAGATTGAAAGAGAATCGTGGTTAGCAATAGCCATGAGCTTATTAAGCATAAGTGGGAGATTGTTAGAGGTATGCTGTAAAAGCTCGATTTTGCAGATTCTATAAATTCCATTTTGATCTGGCCATCATGTTTCGGTCAAAGTACATATGCTTGCTGTTTATTTATTTATGCAATCATACTCCTTGTCTTACATTGAGATAGTGTGGTTCGAAGTGTTTCGAACAGAAAGATCACCTATCGATTCCTTGTAAGACTAAACTATTTGTTCACAGTCTAGACAGACAGTGAGACCCCTCTTGGAAAAAGACTGTAGTGTATTCTTGATTCAGTTGGTCTTTGACTGGAGAATTACACTAGCACTTATGATAGGTGTTGAACAGGACCACGGAAGGATAAGATTATGAGACTCACTGACCGTTGTTGTAATATAGACCTTCAGTAATTGATGCGTACTCTTAAGCTGTAAGATAATATAAAATGGGCATATGTATTCATTACTTATTTATTTGATTTATCAAGGGTGATTCCTATTTTGCTAGGATGACATACTCGGTATTTTGGTAAATAAGTGTGTCTATATGATGTGCCGTTATAAATTATCTACGGTCACTGTGTCCCAGTGCGCTGGGTTGATGACGTCCCTGAAATGAGCTCAGGAATGAATATTATGTCAAGCCCTGCAGGCGGATGTGTTATCCGGCATAATGATTAAGGATCTGAGTGGTACTAGTTTCGGAAATGAATAAGAAGTTGATTAATTATTTTGTCACTAATTTAATTAATCAACGGACGTTATATCTTAAACATGGGGAGATAAATCGATCAATTGGATTAATATATTTAATCAGTGGAAACGAACTAATTGGAATTCGGAGCTAAATGGGGAGACCAATAATATTACTCTAGTGGAATGTTTTATTATTTAATTCCAGGATTAGGAATTAGGAATTAATTATATTCTATAATTCCCTAAGGATGAAAATATTCCTTCTAGAATATTACCTAGGGTTAGGAGACTATGGAGTCTTCTAGAAGGTAATTAAGTATTAGGAATATTATCCTAGATTGGAAAAGGAGATGGAAGATAATAAGGATTCCTAAACCTTAAGGAATAAGCTCATATTTAGCACCTCCTTTAGGTCCCTATTTTAGCCTATAAATACACTAGGTCCCCTAACCTCTTGGCATAGCTTTTACACGTTTTCTCCCCGAAGGGCTGGAGAAATTCGGCCTCTTCGAGCTAGAAAAAAAAAAAGAAATTCTTCTTCGAAAGAAAAATCGGTTAGCACCGTAAGGTCTTAGAAGAAGATGATCAAGAGGTTTTGGGAAATCTATCGCTCCACCAAGATTTATTAGAGATCGTGTAAAGGCCATACAATAGAAGATTCAGAGGTTGTTATTTGTATCCCGATGAATATATACACATGTTCAACTCGTCAGAATTTTTCCCAATTTTCTGTCCAATTTCCGCTTGAATTCGCGCGCCAGGTACTGTTCACGCCTTCAGTCCGCGCCCAAGTGTCCAGCTCGCGTTCAGGTTCTTCAATTTGCGAAGCGAGTTCAGGATTGAAGATAGTGTGTGGCGTGGTGGTCTTCATACAAGCATTTTTATTTTGTTTCCAGCTCTCCAGGCGCGCAGGCCTCTTAGCCCGCGCGCGGCCTGCGTCTGTCTCACAGCTGCAGCCCACGAGCGGCCCGACCAAGCCTGCGAGTAGCCCAGCGTCTTCTGGCCCATTGTACGCAGCCCAGCAATGTTGTCCGCAGCCCAGAAGCTTGCAACACGGCCCAGTTCGCGTTCCTTGAGTCCATTGAGCGTCTGTTCGGCCCAGGCGCGACCAGAAGGCTACCAGCCGTTCCAGACCGGTCCAGCTCGTATCAGACCGGTTCAACTTGGTCCAGAAGCTCCGGTTCATGTCCAAGATGGTTCCCGAGCGGCCCGAGGAGTCCAACGCACTTACTGAAGGTCCATGACGATCCGATGAGGTTGATGACCGATTGGAGCACCTTGATGACTCGATTAGAATCGAGAAAGGCCAAGTCTAGCTGCCCATTAGACTTTGGTGTTCAGGCGATCTCCATCAATAGAAATCAGAAACGTCTTAGAGTCGTAAAAAATTTTAAACCGTAAGTCCTAATCCTAACTATAGATTCCACTGCGTTAGGATTTATTATTCAATAGATTTGAATGTGTACATTGTCGACGTTCCAAATAGAACCCAACAATCAGTTCTGTTTCTTCTCCTGGTTTGTCCTGATCATTTCGGCTTTTTTCCTTAAATTGAGTCCGGGGGTCCAATTCATCTTCTTCTCAGACTGGTTCCTTCCCGGGTCATCTTCTTTTGTCTCCTTCCAGGTGATCCGAGGTGAGAGGTACTTCGGAATTAGAACTTGTAACCTCGGGATTCACATTTTTCGAGGAGGTTGATGGTTGTGAAACCTCTTTATTGATTGAAGTGGTTGACTGGATACTGGCAGATGGTGTAAGAATGATGAGTTCCCGAGCTTCTCTCTGATCGCCGTAATGGGTACCTTCTCCATGCGTTGTGAGAAATTTAAGTGCATAATGAAAGATAGATACGGCGGCTCAGAGTTTATACAAGGCAGTTCTTCCGATGATAGCATTATATTCATTATTGATATCGAGGACTTTGAAGGTTTCCATGATGAGTTTCATCGCACGTTCAGGTACACCGAATCGGACGGGCAAAGTGATTTCGCCAATACGTCGGGAAATACTTCCATTGAACCCTTGTATTTGATCATTACAAGGTCAGATGTCAGCAGGATCGAGGCCCATTTTGTCAAAAGCTTTCAGCATTCAAATGCTTGAATAGGCCCCAGTATCGACCATAACGCGATGAACAATAATTCCGCATATCGGAATAGTGATGACTAAAGCGTCAGAGTGGGGATGTGCGAAGAGATTCACATCCTCCATATTGAAGGTAATGGGACAATTTCGGGCATTAATCACATATCGTAAGTCAGTGGTAAAAACCTGTTTACCCGAATTGTAGGCCTGCCGAGCATAGGCTATAATTTGACGGCGGGATGAAACAACTCTCGAATTATTGGTACTTACCCAATGAACTGCGATTCGCATTGGACTCGGGGACCGGTTTCTCTTAAGTCTTCGAGATTCGATGGTTACGTCGGTATTAGACATACCCGAGGTGAACATAAACACTTCTATTTTTCTTTTCATATTCTTTTTGGTATAACACCTCGGTCTTCGTCCTCGTCATCATCATATGGCTCGACCTGATGTCCGGCCCCAGTTTTCAGATGTTGGAATTTTGGTAGAATTTCCTGAGTTGAGGATGACCGATGAGACGTAATAAGGCAGCTAACAGACTCAGGCAGTCATCGGTGTTATGTCATGGTGACTTATGATAATCACAATATCACGACTTGTCCAATTTGTCCTCAGGAATCCGGATCGGCTTCGGTTCAGGCAAAATATCTTTCCCTTTGATTTTTTCATAAATCGTAGCGGCCCCCGCCGAATAGACGGTTTGATATCCCGATTTCACGTAGCGTACTGCCTCCGGGCCGCTCTGACTTCAGGATCATTGGCGTCACCCCTGGGAAAACCTCTGAGGTGAGATTGTTTTGTTTCCCGGTGAAAGGCTTGTTTTTCTTCTTATCATCTGTCCCCGACTTAGGTAATTTTGGAATGAAATTAAAATCAGAAACAGACATTGTCTCTTCGGCGATGATATGTTGTTGAGCTCGGGCAAGAAATTCCTGGAAAGTATTTGGCTTATTCTGGCATAATGTCCAGCGGAAACAAAATTCGGTTTCAATCCGGCAATTGCCATAACAAGCAAGGTTTCGGGATGGCAAGGTTCCATGTTTTGAACTCGGTCATTGAATCGAGCTATGTAGTCTTTGATGCTTTCATCATCTTTTGGGGTTATGTTTGCAAGAGATTCTTTTGGAACTAAACATACTTGGGCTTCGATGAAATGAGATCGGAAAGCCGGCCTCAGTTGTTGCCACTTCCAGATGGAATGAGGGGATAAAGAGTGATACCATTTTTGAGCTCGGTGCCCCTGAGTAAGAGAAAACATGCGGCACTGGAGTGCATCTGAAGCTCCATGGAGATCCATCCAAGAAGTGTAATGACCGAGATGAGAATCGGGATCCGACGTCCCGTCATATAATCCGATTTGTGGAACTTTAACTTTTTCAGGTACGGGCTCTGAGGTGAGCTCAGGTGCTAGAGGAGAATCGGCTTCCAAAAATACTTGTGCCGAGGTGGATGCTCGGCGCTTGCGCTTTTTGCCGACTTTCTAATTCGGCAACTTTTCGTCGTAGCACTCTAACTCAGAGGATTCTTGCCGAGCTGAACGATTTCTCTATATCTGTTGACGAAGATCTGCCCGTGCTGGATAGGAATGGGCTTGAGGTCTTGTATGAGGTGGAGATTGCTGAGGTTGTCCAGATTGACTTTCGGTAGTTTCTTCACGAGGAATTACCAGGAGAGCATGAGTGGCTTCAGTTTGGTGAGCCGTTCTTTCTCGATGCGGTTGTGACGTTCGACTACGAGGTTGAGACGTTACGTGTGAAGTGGCCCCATCGCCGCCTCGTCGTGCAGGCGGGATTTGTGGGTTTGCAGGTGTCGTGGGAATAAAAGATTGTCCCGGAACAGTCGTCGACATCCTGGGTATAGTTTAAGCCATTAAGGTGGCGAAACTTCGTGCGAATTCTGGATTTTGGAACAGAATGGCATAATCAGGTATATGTGGCACCGCCATGGGGCTTCTGGCGGATTGAGCAGCGCTTCGACTATGGCCATCTCACGATGCATGACCACGATGATCTGACTGAGACATGGTTATGACAAAAGATGCAGCTTACGAATAATAGATCGAAGATTGACCTCAACTATCTTATGGGCACTTCTTCTGATGCCAAACTGTTGTGTTATGATTATTAACAATGATTTTATATGAGATTAGCAAGGTGTTTTAATCTATATGAACGTAAAGCATGCATCAAAACGAGAACGATGGCCCCGGTCCGAGGTGAACCGAGGTGAAAGGTGTCAAGATTTTTGTATATATATAAATTGTTCAGAGTTCCATCCTGGTACAAGAATAGGAATTTTCTATTTATAGTATCTTTTTGGGGTCCGCATGTCGAGGTGTACGGCTACTTTTGCATAAAGTAGCTTTTGGATGGGGGCAATGTGAGTGGGACCTGCCTGAATGCTGTGGTTTCTTGTCATGTTGAAACATGTCACGTGTGAGCCTTGTCACCTGCTTCGATTGTAGTGACCTCGGTTTGTGGTGACTTCGTTTTTCAGTGGGCAACCTGGTTTTCTTCGGACTGAGCAGGAGTTCGGTCAAAATTCGAATCGGGGTGAGAATAGTTTGGCTGGCGTCAGTGATGACTCATATAATGTGTGGTTTCATGCGGATAACACAGATTACCAGGTCTGATGATAACAAGTGTACTCAGCGCAATTCAAATCATAAACAGATCTTATGTAAGTAATGGAGTTGAAGAAAAGAGGGTTGACATAACCAGCAGAATTGATCGATCTAATGATCAAAGCATCCACCAAAGCAGCAAAATGACAACAGAACATTTCGCCACCATCAGAACACTGCAACAATTGCTTGCTGATATCGTCAAGAGTGATTTTGTCAGGATGTTTCTGAAACTTACTCCGCCAATTATTCAACAAATCACAAACTTCAGACTTCGTCTTTAATTCAATAGGCTTCTTCCCTCTAGGAAAGCCTAATACCCTCTCAACATCAAAAAACATCGATGTGGATGTTACCCTCACTAAACGCATTACAGAGCTAAACTAGTCAAAGTTATCCAACACCCAGTAAGCTCAATGTGTTGGAAACTCTTTCATATTGAGACGCAACAAATGCCCAAAACCCATTTTATCTACTGCTCTTTTCTGGTCATCATTGAATTGAGCAATGGCCTCAACCAGACCTTTTGGAGAAGAACGGGTTGAGAGCCTTGGGCAACAAACTGGAACATCAGATTGTCGTTCACGAGCTTAATGTACAGGAGGACGGTAAGATGAATCAGTCAGCAAAAGAATTTCATCATCCCTCTGACGCTTATTGGGTTTTTCCCTAACCATTTCTTCAAATTAAGATGAGTTACAAAAAATAAGAAAAGAAATGTCAATTAGAAATAACAAACCATGCATCAGCAGAGAAGTAACCTTGCAACTAACATTACAACTAGATATAACTAACATTGCAACTACAGATAACTAACATTGCAACTAAATATAACTAACATTGCAACTACAGATAACTAACATTGCAAATACATTCAACTAACCTTGCAAATACATACAACTAACCTTGTAAAT
>CACSLK010027843.1:3165353-3178921 GCA_902706635.1 Striga hermonthica
GCAAATAAAAGCTATGCATACTAAGGTTGCTCGGGGAAATAGAAACATATAACATGACATACACATAATGGCTACGGCTCTCGCACAAGGCGCATGCATGAGGCTATCGAGGGCATAAACTAAAATAAACGTGATACACTCAGCCATTTAGGATGGAAACTTACCTCTGAATATGCTCAAGTGACGAAGCTCCCGAACCTCCTTGCTCTCGGCCGAAACTTCTCGCGTGCGAGTGTGTTGCGTGCGCGCGTTGCTTGGGCGTAGCGTGCGTCGTGGCTTTCGATGGCTCTCGGCGTTGCTCGCGTACAACACTTGGCTATTTGCTGGACGCGCGAAGGCTCGGACGGGTGAACTCTCGGCAATGGACGAGAATATCGCTCGAATACTCGCCACTCTCTCTAACTCACTCTCGGCTATAATGTTAAGGAAAAGAAATGGAACAAAAATATGCCCAAGTCCTTACTTAACACCGAATGGGCGGAGAGTTTGAGGGGAAATAAGGGTCACATGCACGTGAATGCTCGGCATAAGGACAAGAGGCGCACGGATTTGCGGACAAAAGGGACAAGGCACCTAGAATTCTCCGCTGGCTAGAGGACAATGGCGTGCACGGATGCTCACGGAAGTGCTGGCGCGGAATCTAAGGAGGAGGGCATCTTGACCGAGTCCCCCACGCACGGCAACCTCGGACGCTCCGCCTGTGCATACGGACAAGGAGAATGCGCGGATTCTTGTGCGAACGTTGGCTGGACGTGCACGCTCCTCGGATGCTCCGCCCACGTTGCTCGCGCGATGATGCATGGACGCGGATGGCGCACGGACTCCTCACTCATGAACTTGAACCGAACGGGCACACGCACGGCACTCGCACACACATGAACTAGAACTCGGTATAAAATCCGAACAATTGCTAATCTCGTGATTAAATTAAATTAATCACTTAGTTATGTTTAATTATCTAATTAAACATAATGCTAAATTACCAAAATTATTTCGAACGTAAACGGTACGTCGAAGATAGTTCCGGTAATTCTGACTGAAATAACTGAAATTACTTAACTCCGAAAAATAATATCGGAACTGAACTATTATTATACTGATAAAAGTTGGGATATTACAGAACCCGCGACCTCTCCCACGTAATAGCGCGCTGAAGACCACCACGCCACACGCTATCTTCAATCCTGGACTCGCTTCGCAAATTGAAGAACCTGAACACGAGCTGGAGACCTGGGCGCGGACTGAAGGCGTGAACAGTACCTGGGCGCGCGAATTGTATGCGGAAATTGGACAGAAATTTGGGAAAAATTCCGGCAAGTTGAACATGTGTATATATTCAACAGGATACGAATAACAACCTTTGAATCTTCTATTGTATGACCTTTACACGATCTCTAATAAATCTTGGTGGAGCGATTTATTAGATTTCCCAAAACCTCTTGATCATCTTCTTCTAAGACCTTACGGTGCTAACCGATTTTTCTTTCGAAGAAGAATCTCTTTTTTTTTCTCGCTTGAAGAGGCCGAATTTCTCCAGCCCTTCGGGGAGAAAACGTGTAAAAGCTATGCCATGAGGTTAGGGGACCTAGTGTATTTATAGGCTACAATAGGGACCTAAAGGAGGTGCTAAATATGGGCTTATTCCTTAAGGTTTAGGAATACTTATTATCTTCCATCTCCTTTTCCCATCTAGGATAATATTCCTAATAATTAATTACCTTCTAGAAGACTCCATAGTCTCCTAACTCAGGTAATATTCTAGAAGGAATATTCCCATCCTTAGGGAATTATAGAATATAATTAATTCCTAATTCCTAATCATGGAATTAAATAATAAAACATTCCACTAGAGTAATATTATTGCTCTCCCCATTTAGCTCTGAATTCCAATTAGTTCGTTTCTACTGTTTAAATATATTAATCCAATTGATCGATTTATCTCCCCATGTTTAAGATATAACGTCCGTTGATTAATTAAATTACTGACAAAATAATTAATCAACTTCTTATTCATTTTCGAAACTAGTACCACTCAGATCCTTAATCATTATGCCGGATAACACATCCGCCTGCAGGGCTTGACATAATATTCATTCCTGTGCTCATTTCGGGGACGTCATCAACCCAGCGCACTGGGACACAGTGACCGTAAATAATTTATAACGGCACATCATATAGACACACTTATTTACTAAAATACAGAGTATGTCATCCTAGCAAAATAGGAATCACCCTTGATAAATCAAATAATTAAGTAATGAATACATATGCCCATTTTATATTATCTTACAACTTAAGAGTACGCATCAATTACTGAAGGTCTATATTACAACAACGGTCAGTGAGTCTCATAATCTTATCCTTCCGTGGTCCTGTTCAACACCTATCATAAGTGCTAGTGTAATTCTCCAGTCAAAGACCAACTGAATCAAGAATATACTACAGTCTTTTTTCAAGAGGGGTCTCACTGCCTGTCTAGACTGTGAACAAATAGTTTAGTCTTACAAGGAACTGATAGGTGATCTTTCTGTTCGAAACACTTCGAAACACTATCTCAATGTAAGACAAGGAGTATGATTGCATAAATAAATAAACTGCAAGCATATGTACTTTGACCGAAACAGGATGGCCAGATCAAAATGGAATTGATAGAATATGCAAAACCGAGCTTTTACAGCATACCTCTAACATTGATTTACGTCGATGAACCGACGTGCCAAAAGGCGTTGCATATTGGAAGTCATCTCCAGGAGCCCGTTCGATCTGAACTCATTACGTTTCTCAAATACAACCCCGACGTCTTTGCATGGAAACACGAAGATATGAAGGGAATCGACCCAGAATTGCTAGTCACAAGCTGAATCTGGACCAAACCATCAGACCCGTTGTTCAGAAACGAAGAAAACTCGGGCAAGATCGTTCTCGTTTTGATGCATGCTTTACGTTTATATCGATTAAAAACACCTTGCTAATCTCATATAAAATTGTTGTTAATAATCATACAACAACAACACGCTTCAAAGTCTAATTTCAAAACGAGTGAAATGGGAAAAGACCAACAAGACTTTTTTTAATGGGCCTCTTCTTTTTCTCATTGTAAGAATTTATTTCTATATTATTCGTAATCAATTTATTATTATAATTATTTATATTCCAGTTTTTTTATAATTTTTTTCTTCAAAATGCAGGTTTTATACGTTGATCGGCTGGTTTTTCTAACTCGTGATGTTCCAAGGAGTCTGCCGTCCTTTGTTGGTTGGAACTGTGAGATCTTGCGCAAGAGAAGCAATACCGAGGTCAAAATCGGTGGTTTTGGCCGAGGTTTTATTGATAACCGTATGGAAAACTTGACATTAGACTCATTGAAATCAAAGCAGAAGAAGATGTTTGATGATTCTATTCAGGTTGGTGTTTATTTCATTTATGTTTCATAAATAGCTCTTGTAAGAAGCATATGTAGTTAAAAACTGATATATATTGTTGCATAGTTATCTTTATCTAGTTGCTAGGTTATTTGCTTGTAGTTGCTAGTTTAGTTGTCTTTAGTTGCTAGGCTAGCCGTCGGTAGTTGCAATGTTAGTTTTCTTTAGTTGCAAGGTTAGTAGTATCTAGTTGCAAGTTAATTGTATGTAGTTGCAATATGATCTTGTCTGTAGTTGCAAGGTTTGTTGTTTGTTGGTGCTAGTTTATTTGTCTGTTAGTTGCTAATATAGTTTATCTATGCGTAGACAACATTTTTATCACTGGAGACAGTGTGAAAATGTTGACAGAAGCAAGGGTATGGTTATCCAAGTAGTTGGACATGAAAGATTCAGAATCAACAGATATTCTTGAGATTGAGGATCAGAAGAAAGATATGTTGCGATTGTCCCAATTTTCATGTCCAGACTATCATAAGGCTCATTCTATTTTTGCATGACTAGTATGTAACCCGTGCGATGCACGGGCTAGTACATATTTTGAAAAAATTTAAAAAATTAAAAGGTCATTTATTAATAAGTTGTTATAACACGTATGACATTTATAAAGTAAACATAAAATCGTCATTGGCAAAAAATTATACATTATTAAAAACCTCTGAGTGCATATATTTCGCCTTGCTTAAATACACCTCGAAATGCACACATATACGCAGAACATATAATGACAGTTATTTGCGCATCCTACAATATAAAGTTATACAAAATAAGTTAAATTAAAAAATTATGTATGTTAGTAATACAGATATAACAAATCAAAATATTACCTCACGATCTTGAAAAATGATCTCAAAAAAAAATTATTGGATTCCACGTTAAATTTCATCTCAATAATTAGAATTGCTTATTAACAGCATGGAGTGTATCAAATAACTCCCTCTTTTTTTTTAATATTTTCCGAAAGTTCTATGCATTTTTGTTATGGACAAGAATTGGAGAAGTTGATAAAATATGTTATTTATATATATAGGAATCAATTAATATATATATTAATTTCAATTAATTTAATTATTGAGAGTGGCTTTTAATTACAAACTTATTGAAAGGGAATAAAAATTGGATGGTGTAGGATTTTGGGTTTTTATAGGAATGTAAATACTAATCTTTACGTCCAACTTTAATATGCGGCCACGAAATGTATCTTATGGATTTGTACATTTGTATTTTATCGTGTAGAAGATATAAACTATTTTTGTATTAAATCTGCAAAAGTATAAAACGTGTTGAATAAAGCAAAAACGCATATATGCATTTGGTTCGTATTGATTTAATTTCCTTTTACTGTATATATTAGTATTCTTTTTTGATTTAATTTCCGATACCTGAACGAATTAGTATTGTTTTTTGATTTAATTTTCCGACATGGAAGATATGATTTTCGTTTTACAATCATCGGCAATTTTCGTTTTACAATCATCGGCAATTTATAGAGTTTTTTAAATATATTTTTTATACTAAACGATTATATATATATATATATATATAGGGAGAGAGAGAGAGAGAGAGAGTGAGAGAGAGAGAGAGTTTTAATAGATATATAGAAACATGTTTAATTTATTATAATAATTGATGTACGTCATTAAGCTTAATATTTATAGAAACACAGTTAATTAATCCAGCTTATTATAGAAACAAAAATTTATACACGCATAAAATATTTATTGATTATAGAAACACAATTTATAGAAACACAATTAATTAATTTATAGAAACAATTTACATAAATGAATCTCCCAAATGTATTATTATATTATTTAATTAGTTGATTAATTGATTAAGCTTAATATTTTTTTAAGCACAAAAAAATGCGATATTTTATTTTAAACAACAATTGGAACTCAATAATTCAAGCGTGTAAATATTACTTAATCCAAACGAATGAGATACGTAATATCACGATAACAAATATGATAACACTAAAATTCATAAATCAACGACATGGAATGACAATAAAACATAATAAAATTAATAAGACAATAAATATATTAGAAATAATAACCTTCAAGGACATGGAAGAACAATGAAATTCATAATATAAATATATTAGAAATAATTTTGATATTACTAATGAAAATATTTAACTGTTCATCATGAAACAATATATGGAATGCGTTCCAGCTCTCCCGTTCGTGATGCGTTTCAATTATTCGGACTGCTTTCAATCACAAATAAGGTTTGTTTGTCCTACTCACGGAATCGAGTGTATCCCAGACCGGCGGCATTATATTATCGATGTATTCTAAAATTTATCTATATAATTTTTTTTTTCTCTGAACGCTGTGAATGAAGTGAAGAAATAATTGTGGTAGTGAATATCCTTTTATACAAATTGTTGTTTAGCACGTTGGTACCGAAAAGAGTGATTGATGAAAATTATTTAAATGGAAAAATATTGTTAAGATTTTATCATATAAATGATTTATATAGAGCCTTGAAAGAGGAGATTTATTATATGAAGAATTAAAAAGAGGAGATTTATTCCATAGTATATGCAATTAATGCTTGTTGTTTTGTTAATAGAGCCACAAAAAATCAGAAATATTGGCGTGAAAAAATGATTTATTCCATAAACAATTAATGTTAATCCGAAATAAATAAGAGCAATTTTAGGAAATTATGTGCAATTAATGCTCGTTGTTTTGTTAATGGAGCCACAAAATGATTTGTTTCATAAATAAAAATCGGAAATAATGGCGTAAATGATTTATTCCATAAAAAAAATTAATGTTAATTGGAAACAATTAAGAGCAATTTTAGGAAATTATGTTAATTTACTATTTTTAGGCTATAATTAATAAATTGGCGGGAAATAGTTTCTAAAATTGAATTAAGTTAATCCTTATTATATATTAATAGATTACGTTTTTTTGTTTTCCAAATCCATAATTTTAGGCTACATTTAAAGATTGTCAATTTGTTGTTTAAAAAAAATCAAAATATTTCCAAAAATGGCATGCAATTAATGTTGTTGGATTTTCTACTTACTATTTTAATAAAAATGTTAATTCTTTTTTTATATATATAGATATCTGCCAGTCCTTATGCATGGCAATAGGAAGCCTAGTATATGCAATAGATGAGGCCTGATATTTATTGCATGTAGTAAATATCAAAGTAATCCTATATGGGAGCAATGGTTCATGGTAGAACATAAGATCAAGCGCCGTAAAAGGACTAAGGATAATATGTAGGGTTACCAAATGAGCCATAAGCAACATATGGATTACAAAGGATTCTGATTTCTAATCAGACATGAACAACAAGTAAAAACCACCTTATGGTTTGTGTTCACTTGTGGGAGCCAAGCAGATTAGAGGAATGTCAAGCGGTAATACGTTGACGGATTCCACTATGAACTCGGTATGTCCCTTCCCAAAAGGCGAGCAACGTAGAGATTGGATTCTCCATTGAACTAAAAATGTGAAACCTCGTCTAGCCAGGTCAGGTCACAATTTGATTAAGATGACAGTTGGTGCAGTTACAGACAGAGAGGAATCACTAGTTCATAAAGCAAGTGGCACATAGAGCAAGTACGCCCATTGCAAATGACTGCGACAGGATGGATGTTTGTCGCCTAGTTACATCGGTAGACAACCAGGTAAACCCTTTTAGGATTGGCTTTCCGGCGAAAGCGGATGATGGCCATGTTAAAGGATTAGGAGTCGGATGTATGGAAGAAAGGACAACAGTTCTTTGAGAATTAAGATTGAAAGAGAATCGTGGTTAGCAATAACCATGAGCTTATTAAGCATAAGTAGGAGATTGTTAGAGGTATGCTATAAAAGCTCGGTTTTGCAAATTCTAGCAATTCCATTTTGATCTGGCCATAATGTTTCGGTCAAATTACATATGCTTGCAGTTTATTTATTTATGCAATCATACTTTTTGTCTTACATTGAGATAGTGTGGTTCAAAGTGTTTTGAACAGAAAGATCACCTATCGGTTCCTTGTAAGACTAAACTATTCATTCACAGTCTAGGCCGGTAGTGAGACCCCTCTTGGACAAAGACAGTAGTGTATTCTTGATTCAGTTGGTCATTGACTGGAGAATTACACTAGCACTTATTATAGGTGTTGAACAGGACCACGGGAGACTCACTGATCGTTGTTGTAATCTAGACCTTCAGCAATTGATGCGTACTCTTAATCTGTAAGATAATATAAAACGGGCATATGTATTCATTACTTGTTTATTTGATTTACCAAGGGTGATTCCTATCTTATTAGAATGATATACTCAGTATTTTGGGAAATGAGTGAGTTTACATGATGTGCCGTTATAAATTATTTACGGTCACTATGTCCCAATGACCGTCCTCGAAATGAGCTCAGGAATGAATATTATATCAAGCCCTGCAGAAGGATGTGTTATCCGACATAATGATTAAGGATCTGAGTGGTACTAGTTTCGGAAATGAATAAGAAGTTGATTAATTATTTTGTAAGTAATTTAATTAATCTACACGTTATATCTTAAAGATGGGAGATAAATCGATCAATTAGATTAATAGAATTTAATCAAGTGGAGGTTCGAATTTATTGAATAAATTGGAGCTAAACGGGGAGAGCATTAATATTACTCTAGTGGAATGTCTTATTATTTAATTCAATTTACGAATTAAGAATTAATTATATTCCATAATTAAGATTCCATTAGGAGAGGAATATTCCTTCTAGAATGTTACCTAGGGTTAGGAGACTATGGAGTCTTCTAGAAGGTAATAAAGGTTAGGAGGAATAGGACTTTAAGATGGGATAGGATATGGAGCATAATCAGAATTCCAAAGCCTAATAAGCTCATATTTAGCACCTCCTTAAGGTCCCTAATGTAACCTATAAATACACCATGTCCCAACCTCTCTTAATGTGTGTGAGAGATCCGATTTTAAGGTCCTATTAGGGAGAGGAAAATCGTGTTCTATATATATTCGAGAGTTAGGGAGTTTTGATTAATCGCCTACCAAGATTATTCGAAGGAGGTGTAAAGGTAATACATTAGAATGCTGTAGGGTACAATATTTATCGAGCTTTTTATGTATATATATTTTCTAGCGACCCCATGTCTTTTCGGTGGCCGACCGAAGCTCAGGCAATCACCGTTAACTCGCCGGAATCCGCCCAACACCGCCGCCCGGCAGCGCACGACCACGCAGACAGGCGCACAACTGGGCCCAGCCGTGTACCAGACCGCGCAGCTCGTGCAAAGCCACGCCGCAGCACCTGGAGTCCGCCAGCGGCAACCAGCAATGTCGCGCGAGAGCCCAGACACGTTTGCCTGCTCGCGATCTATTCTCGCTGCTTGTCGCGCATCGTGCCCAGTTCCAGTGCACAAGAATGATGCGCACGCCTAGTCCTCGTCTGCTTGGGAGATGTGTCGCCCACGACCGCCCGCATTCCAGTCCGCCCAGGAGTAAGAGTCTTGCGCGTCCTACGTGCGCGACGCCACTACCTGTCCATCCCGCGCGCCCCTGCGCCCGCGCGGGTGCAGCAGGGACCTAGTGCACCCAGTCCGCACAGGAGTAGGAGAGTCGCCCCGTGCCCACGCTAGCCTCGACCCTGCGCGCCAGTCCTCGAGCCCAGTAACCACATCCAGCCCGAGCCAGCCTAGTCCGGCCCAGACCCGACCTGACCCGGTCCAGACCGGTCCGACCCAGTTCAGCCCGACCCAATAAGCCCGATTCTATTAGAGGTATGCTGTAAAAGTTATGTTTTGCAGATTCTATCAACTCCATTTTGATCTGGCCATCATGTTTCGGTCAAAGTACATATGTTTGCAGTTTATTTATTTATTTATGCAATACATACTCCATGTCTTATATTGGTAGTGTGGTTCGAAAAGTTTCGAACAGAAAGATCACCTATCGGTTCCTTATAAGACTAAACTATTTGTTCACAGTATAGACTGGCAGTGAGACCCCACTTGGAAAAAGACTGTAGTGTATTCTTTTTTTTTTTTTTGATCGTTAAATAAATTTGTATTGATCAAAACTGGAAGTCCAACAACCGAAATGGCTATCAAGTCGAAGCGGGTAGCCATATGTCGGCTCCTCACTCGAAAATACCAAAACCGAGGGCTTACCCACAAGCTGGGAGCTAGCTCGAAGTAGAAAACCTATAAAATCCAACAAAATGGCGGTAGGGGATGCGCGCGTGAAATGTCATGGGAAGCGCCGTTAGGCAATGGAAGCGGCGCTACTGGCTACGTGGCGGGATATGGTGTGACAGGCGCTAGCTTGTAGGTAGCGCCGCTAAGTCGATGGAAGCGCCGCTAGCAAGGTAGCGCTGAAGGCCACCTTTCCTCTGTTGAGCAGGTAGCGGCGCTAATAGCATGGAAGCGGCGCTAGGGTTTCCCTAGCAGCGCTAAGGCCCCTTGGCGCCGCTAAGCCTGGGCAACAAAAAATTTTGTATCCTTCCAAATTCCAGAGTCCAGGCAATCAACACATTCTCCCGGGTGCTCGGCCACCCATCAACCTCAGCTCTCAATATCAAAACATCAATGACCAAGATTTCGCCTCTCAAGTTCGGTAAGCACATTAGGGTAGAGAGCAAATATAGTGCAATAGACATGGGTTTTTACCTTCTGTATCACAAGGCTTGGAGGTTGGTAATCATTTTCTAAAACCAATCTATTCCTCGCGTTCCAAATGAAGTAGACGGTGGCCGCAAGTGCCGTTGTCTTCAATTTGGATCTCCAACTAGACCCTCTCGCCTCCTTCTTAGTCTATTTGAGAGCGCCTTTAAGGGTCGATGGTCTATGTCGAAGACTAACCCAAGTACGAATTTCATCCCAAATCTCCGAGCTAAAAGAGCACTCAAAGAATAGGTGACTCGAGGATTCATTCGCGACTCCGCATAGAGGGCACATCGGGTCTTCGTCAAGGAATTCAAGACGGTCTTTTGTATGGAGTCGATTAAGGGTTCCAAGCCATAGAATGAAGGAGTGGTTAGGGGTATTGCATGCCCCCCAGACCACTCCACTCCAAGGCCTCATGGTTCCTCTAGGACGAAGGTAGTCGTAGCATTTACTAGCCCCATCTTGTCTATCTCGGGATTTCCAACCTTGAAGGAGGCCTTCCGCTTCTCGTGCACTTCCCACTCGTTCAACCAAGCCTTGTCGAATTTCGAAAAGGGACTTGAAGAGAGGCGAGTCCGTCGGTCTAACTTCCCAATCCCAAATGGAGTTCCCCTTCAAATAAATGTTGTGGATCCATTTTTGCCACAATGTGTCCTTCTTTGCTTGCATATTCCAAAGTGTCCGGGTGAGCAACGCTTGGTTCCACGTGTTCAAGTTCCTAAGCCCCAATCCACCTGCGGAAGACAAAGGCTGTCCCAAGCCACGGGAGTGTTTTTCGATCCCCAAAGGAACCTTCGACATAGTTGGGTGATTTTGGTTCTAATTATGCCGGGCAAGTGGAAGATCCCCATCCAAAAGCACATAGTACCTTGGATCACCGAGCGTAGGAGTTTCAATCTTCCAGCATAGGAGAATGTATGCCCATTCTACCGATTAAGCTGCCCTTCAATCTGCTCAGTCATATCATCAAAAAGCCTAGCCGTGATACGGTCCGCGGTGAGGGGGACACCTAGGTATCAAAAGGGCATTGAGCCGCACCGTAAGTTGGTGTTGTCAAGGATTATAGCCCAACTATTGTCCTTGACACCGGCCAGGTAAATATTGGACTTTAGTATATCCATCTCAAGCCTCGATTTAGCTCCGAAATCTTTGAGGCAATCCATGAGGACTTGAATTGACTGGGGGTCTCCACGAGATAGAAGCATGAGGTCATCGGCGAAGGCAAGGTGTGCGATTTTTAATTGCTCGCACATCGGATGGTATTTGAAGTTCGTGCCGACCGCCGTGTTGCTCTTGATAAGCCGAGAGAGATATTCCATACAAATCACGAAAAGGAAAGGTGATAGGGGGTCACCTTGCCGTAGACCGCGACCACCTTTGAAGTGGCCCTTGAGGCTCCCGTTGATACCCATCTAGTAAAGACCGGTGGAAAGTCGAGCCCATCAAGCACTTGTTTCAAGAAGGACCATGAGATGGAGTCAAAAGCTTTGCGTAGGTCTATTTTGATGATACACCTAGGGGAGACCCGTTTCCTCGAGTAGAGTCGGAGAAGTTGTTGCATTAGATGGAACAAATCTTGTAAACCGAGTTGCAACACGCAATTGGCCGAAAGTCCGTGACTTGTGAGGAGTGGGAGGACTTCGGGTCAAGCGTGAGGAAGGTATGGTTCCATTGTTTGAGGAGTGAGCCGGAACGGAAGAACTCTTGGATGGCCGCCACCACATCACCCCCAACAATGGACCAACTCTTCAAAAAGAAAGTGGAGGTATAGCCATCCGGACCCGGAGACTTATCCCCCTTGATGTCACCAAGTGTGTTTTTTATCTCATCCACGGTCACCGGGGTTATGAGAGCACTACAATCATCAACTCCAACACACGGTCCCAATCGAAGGATTTGTGGATCAACATCCTCCATTTCAACTCCGGTACCCAAGAGAGCCTCGTAGTAGTGGACAAACTCTTTAGCAACTTCCTCCATGGAGTCGGTGACGGTGTCGTCTTCCCGGTTAATCGAGGCAATGAAATTTCTTTTTGTTCGCTTTTTGACCAAGCCATGATAGAACTTGGTGCATTTGTCACCCTTGATTTGAAAGTTGCATTTAGCCTTTTGTTGATAGAAGTGCCTCTCCGATTTGGCCAATTTGATAGCTTCGAGTCTAAGCGAAGGCATTTTGGCCTTCGTGTCGGGGTCATCGGGTTGATCATGGAGCTTTTGTTGAGCATTCTTCGCTTCTTTAGCCCGAGAGGAGATATGTGAGAATGCCTCCTCATTAAAAGCCTTAAGCGAGTTCTTGAGGTTCTTCAAATTGTTAGCAACGCAGAATTGCCTCGAGCCCCCACCGCCATGGTTCCACGTGTTTTGGACACACGGCAAAAACTTTTCATGGGCCGTCCACATATTAAAGAACCGCCACGGTGACCCGGTAGTGGTCCTCGCCTCAAATATAGTAACTATGCAAGGGGAGTGGTCTGAAATACCCGGAGCTAGAAAGGTCGCATGCGAGAAAAAGTCGGCATTCTCCCATTGGGTGTCTACCATTGCCCTATCAAGTTTCGACCAAACATGGTTGTTGGTCCAACTGTGGAAGAAGCCGCTTGAGGAGATGTCCGACAATCCCAAGTCGTCACAAACTTCTAAGAGGTCCATGGTGTCTCGGTTAGTGACCCTCTCCCCCTTAATTCTCTCTTCCGGTTTGAGTATAGCATTAAAGTCCCCGAGGAGTAGCCAAGGTAAGAGTATCCTTCCCCAAAAGACCCTAAGGTCGTTCCACAACAATTTCCGGTCTCCTCTCGTATGGAGTCCATATATAAAGCTAGCTATGAACGAGTGGTTGCTAACCTTACACCTGATGTTTGCAAAAATGACTTGAGGCAAGGCGGCCTCCATCGTGATGTTAACCTTCATGGGGTTCCATAGGATGGTAATGCGCCCACGGTCAACAACGTCAAAATTCTCGCAAAAAGCCCAACCCGGCAACCTTCTACCCATAAAGAGAGATAGCTGCCTAGTGTCGGTTTTCGTTTCCAAAAGTCCTAAGACATCAATGTTATTTCTTCGGATGAGGTTTATCACCTCATCTTGTTTTAGGGGCCCATTAAAGCCCCTAATGTTCCAAGAGGCAATAATCATTAGGAAGAGGAAGGGTGACCCCCCTTCTTCACCGGGCTTCCTCTTCCCCCGTCTCTTCTCCCGCTTGGTTTATCTCTAAGCTTGGAGTGTTGACCCGAAGTTGCGGCGGTTTGACTCGCGGCTCCACTTCTAGTGAGAATTTTGTTATACTTTCCTACCACTTGGAAGGAGTCATCATCATTGTCCGGAGGGGTCTTAAGGTGTTCCAAGTCCCCGGATGGAGAGGAGGATGAGTCGGCATCCATAGGGGCCTCCATCTCTTTGTTCTTTTGACAATCCCCATTTCCCTCTAATTCATCAACTTTCTTTTGTTGTTTATCCACCACCCACATTTTCTTAGGCTCATGGTTCTCTACTTGCTTTTTATTGATGTCCCTCCCCC
>CACSLK010027843.1:3189164-3200793 GCA_902706635.1 Striga hermonthica
AGCAAGAAGGAGATTACGCTGTGAGAGAATAAATGTCGTAGTTGTGAAAAAAAAAAACACCACTAAATCCCATTTTGATTAAAATCTTTCCAGATAGTATATATGATAATATTTGTTGTAAACCCCGCTATGTCGTAAATATTAGAGTTAAATTTTCGCAAAATATTTTCTAAAAAAATACTTATTAGTTTTCTAAAATCCACTGTGCTCCGTAGGAACTCATACTGAAGTGAATAAGATTCACCCAGGCTCCTTCAACTCGAACCGGCCTCCGTACCTGCAGAACCCAACGCCGGGGGTGGCCCCGGCGTCGGGCCTCCGATGCTTAAGTCAGTGCTCAGATCAAGAGAGAGAAAGTGTAGTAATGTCATGAGGAGAGGATGAGAGAATGAGGTACCTTGGCCCCCTCTTATAGGGGGAGTGTACCTTTTGGGCCCAAGTTGGGCTTAGATGTCTTAGTGGGCTTATCTTCCAATATGTATCCGCTTTATCCATCAAACCGGGTCCAGTATAATATCCTATATCATCTAGTCCCCCCACTCTGGTCGAGTAAGCATAACTCGATCCAAGAGTGAAATGCCTCTTCGAGCTGTTTTCTTCCACTTGCCACTAAGATCGAGCATCGAAAGTCGAATGACCATTGAATAACCACTGAAATATCCTCCAAATGAGCTTTGAGATCTCAAGATCGAAAATCGAGAGACCACGGAGGTTGGAAACTGAATGATCTGACGTCGGGGTCGAAAACCGAAAGATTTGTCAATTAGGACAAGAACCTAGTGACTTGCCACTGAAGTCGAACACCAGAAGTCGAACGTCAACTGAGGTCGAAAACTGAATTGAGACCGCTGAAGTCGAGAGACCATTGAGGTCGAAAACCGAGAGTTGAGACCGCGGAGGTCGAAAATCAAGCGTCGAGACCGCGTAGGTCGAAAACCAAGAGTCGAGACCGCGGAGGTCGAAAACCGAGCGTCAAGACTGCGAAGGTCGAAAACCGAGAGTCGAGACCGCGGAGGTCGAAAACCGAGCGTCGAGACCACTGAGGTCAAAAACCGAGAGTCGAGACCGCGGAGGTAAAAAACCGAGCTTCGAGACCGTGGAGGTCGAAAACCGAGAGTCGAGACCGTGGAGGTCGAATATCGAGAGTCGAGACCGCGAAGGTCGAAAACCGAGAGTCGAGACCGCAGAGGTCGAAAACTGAGAGTCGAGACCGCGAAGGTCGAAAATCGAGCGTCGAGACCGCGTAGGTCGAAAACCGAGAGTCGAGACCGCGGAGGTCGAAAATCGAGCGTCAAGACCGCGGAGGTCGAAAACTGAGAGTCGAGACCGCAGAGGTCGAAAACCGAGCGTCGAGACCGCTGAGGTCATAAACTGAGAGTCGAGACTGCGGAGGTAAAAAACCGAGCGTCGAGACCGTGGAGGTCGAAAACCGAGAGTCGAGACCGTGGAGGTCGAATATCGAGAGTCGAGATCGCGGAGGTCGAAAACCGAGAGTCGAGACCGCGGAGGTCGAAAACTGAGAGTCGAGACCGTGGAGGTCGAAAACCGAGAGTCGAGACCGCGGAGGTCGAATATCGAGCGTCGAGACCGTTGAAGTAAAAAACCGAGAGTCGAGACCGCGGAGGTCGAAAACTGAGCGTCGAGACCGTGGAGGTCGAAAACCGAGAGTCGAGACCGTGGAGGTCGAAAACCGAGAGTCGAGACCGCGGAGGTCGAATATCGAGCGTCGAGACCGTTGAGGTAAAAAACCGAGAGTCGAGACCGCGGAGGTCAAAAACCGAGCGTCGAGACCGTGGAGGTCAAAAACCGAGAGTCGAGACCGCTGAGGTCGAATATCGAAAGTCGGGACCGTGGAGGTCGAATATCGAGAGTCGAGACCGTGGAGGTCGAAAACTGAGAGTCGAGACCGTGGAGGTCGAAAACCGAGCATCGAGACCGCGGAGGTCGAAAACCGAGAGTCAAGACCGTGGAGGTCGAAAACCGAGAGTCGAGACCGTGGAGGTCGAATATCGAAAGTCGAGACCGTGGAGGTCGAATATCGAAAGTCGAGACCGTGGAGGTCGAAAACTGAGAGTCGAGACCGTGGAGGTCGAAAACCGAGAGTCGAGACCGCGGAGGTCGAAAACCGAGCGTCGAGACCGTGGAGGTCGAAAACCGAGAGTCGAGACCGTGGAGGTCGGAAACCGAGAGTCGAGACCACGAAGTTCGAAACCCGAGAGTCGAGACCGCAGAGGTCGAAAATAGAGAATCAAGAGACCACGGATGTGGTCGAAAAACAAGAACCGCGATGCCGCTGAAAACGAGAACCAAAACTCGAAGGACCACTGATAATCGCCGATGAGGTCGAAACACATAAACTGAATGACCACTCCCTGAAATCTTTAATTTGAAAATTTGAATTTACGTCTGTTGTGTTTCGATCACCATGTTCGAGCTCTCTTATACCCCCTCGTCCTATCGCCCCTCAGTTCAAAATTTAAAATTCAAGCCTGTTGTATATTCATTTGAAAACTAAATCAACCACCAACCTGCTCAAGCCATAATTAATGTACTCGACCCGCCACTGAAGTCGAAAAATCAATTCGATAGAATCACAATAAAATAAAGCGCAATCAACCTGCTCAAGCCATAATGAATATACTCGACCCACCACTGGAGTCGAAAAATCAATTCGACAAACCAAAATCAAATAAAACGCAATCAACCTGCTTAAGCCATAATGAATATACTCGACCCGCCACTAGAGTCGAAAAATCAATTCGACACCAAAATCAAAAAACAGTCTGCTCGAGCAAAAATAAACATAATTGACCCGCCACTGGGGTCGAAAAACAATTTCGACAAACCATGATCAACAATCAACCTGCTCGAGCAAAAATGAATATACTCGACCCGCCACTGTGGTCGAAAAATGAATTCGACAAACCATGATCAACAAACAACCTGCTCGAGCAAAAATTAATATACCTGACCCGCCACTGGGATCGAAAAATGATTTCGATAAAACTAGAATCAACAAGCAATCAAACCAGGATCAACAAACAACCTGCTCGAGCAAAAATGAATATACTCGACCCGCCACTGAGGTCGAAAAAACAATTTCGATGAACCAGAATCATCCACAAGCTGCTCGAGCAAAAATGAATATACTACCTCCCATTTAAGTCAAAAAATCAATTTGATGAAACCAGAGTCAAATAAAATCGTCGACCTGCCACTGAGATCGAAAACGTCAGATACCACGGAACCAAATCGAATAAAACCATTAACCTGCTCGAGCTATCTGTAATGAGCTCCATCTCGACCTGCCACTGACGTTAAGGACAAATATGCAATAATACTAGATCAAAAAGAACCAAGTAGAAATCATCGACCTATCACTGAGGTCTGCTCGAGCTATCCGTAGCGAGTTCGATCGACCTGCCACACTGAGGTCAGAGGCATAAATAGCACGAAACCAAATCAAATAAATCTGTTAGCCAACACTAGGATCGACCACCAATCCCGGAGGCCTTAGTCATGGTGGATTTTGTCTTCTCTCAACGTGCCACTAGGTTAGGAACAAATGTACAATGATAACAAACCAAATATAATCAAGAAGAAATCATCGACCTGCCTCTAAGGTCTGCTCGAGCTATCCGTGTCTTCACGACCCAACACTAGGATCGACCACCCAGCCCGGAGGCCTTAGTCATGGTGGATTTTGGCTTCCCTCAACCTGCCACTGGGTTAGGAACAAATATACAACAATACCAGATCAAACAGAACCGAATAGAAATCATCGACCTGCCTCCGAGGTCTGCTCGAGCTATCCGTGTCTTCATGACCCAACACTAGGATCGACCACCCAGCCAGAGGCCTTAGTCATGGTGAATTTTGGCTTCCCTCAACCTGCCACTGGGTTAGGAACAAATATACAATAATACCAGATCAAACAGAACCGAATAGAAATCATCGACCTGCCTCCGAGGTCTGCTCGAGCTATCTGTGTCCTCGCACTTGCCCATCCAATCCGAGGGATGTTCGAAACAGGGGGTCAGCCTGCCCATCCCAAGGGGTGTACTAAACAAGTGACTACCCAGCCCGGAGGCCTTAGTCATGGTGGAATTTGTCTTCAGGCACTTGCCGACCCCGAGGGGGCCTATCAAAACAAGAGACCACCCGGCCCGGAGGCCTTAGTCATGGTGGATTTTTTTTATTCAGGCACTTGCCCACCCAATCCGAGGGATGTTCGAAACAAGGGGCCAGCCTGCCCATCCCAAGGGGTGTACTAAACAAGTGACCACCCAGCCCGGAGGCCTTAGTCATGGTGGAGTTTGTCTTCAGCCACTTGCCGACCCCGAGGGGGCCTATCGAAACAAGCGTCCACCCAGCCCGGAGGCCTTAGTCATGGTGGATTTTTTTTTCTTCAGGCACTTGCCCACCCCGAGGAATGTTCTAAACAGGCGACCAACCTGCCCACCCCAGGGGGTGTTCTAAACAAGCGACCACCCAGCCCGGAGGCCTTAGTCATGGTGGATATTTTTTTCTTCGACCTGCCACTGAGGTCAAACAGAAACACATCGAGCACAACAAGATATGATATTAATCGATCGTTTTCGTTAGTCCCATCATGTGCATAATGATATCGAACAAGATAAAGAATCAAATGTATTCGACCTCCTTTTCCTGGTTGTATCTAACGACTTGTGCTTAAATTCTTCGACCTGCCACTGAGGTCGAAAAGGAAAACATAGAACATAACAAGATATGATAACATTTGATAAATTTGTTAGTCATCCGAATAATAATCCAACCATGCCCATGTGCATCAGAATCTCCTCAATAGCTCGCCCAAGGTATTCAAACAATTAACATTCCCCAAAAAATAATGTTGAAAGCCTCAATGCGTCCATAAATTGTGTGTCGATCAAACTCGACCACCAAATCAAGAGTTGAGAACAGTTTTGTACCTGAAGGTCAAGAATACCACTCCACATTGTTTTACCTCTCCAGAAGAGAATGATTTTTGCCTTTGAAATCGCCACCTGCGATCGACATCATCCAGGCTCGTCCCTGCTTGTCACCCTCCTTAGATGGATCCATGCTCTTTCATTTTGTCCTCGACACTCAACAGCTTGTCCACCATAGCTTGTCGAGACTTGGATTATTTCGTCATTTCCTCGATAGAAATTCAAACATGTCCACGAATAAATCACATAATCGCTCGAGCAAATTAAATAATCATCCACAAATAAATCCGATAATCATTCGAGCAGACCAAATAATCATCCATGCATAAATCAAATATATTCCTCGAATAAATCAAATATTCATCCACAAATAAATCAAATAGCACCTCCACGAAAAAATCAAAGCAAATAATATCTACGATTAATATCTACAAGTAAATCAAATAGCACCTCGAACAAAGTAAGCAATTCTCCTCCAACAACTCAAATAATTTCCACAGAAAAGTCGCATAATCCTCATGAATTATTTAAATAATGTATTCTCGATCCAATCGAATATATACACGAACAAATCAATTTCCTCGACCAAATCAAGTAATCCTCCACAAATTAGTCAAATAATCCTCACAAATATAATACTCACGAATATATCAAATAGCCTCCTCGAATAAATCACATAATTTCACAAACGAGTCAGATAACTTTAGCCAAATCAAATAATGCTACACAAATAAGTCAATAGCCTCCTCGAATAAATCACATAATTCCACACATGAATCAAATAATTTTTCCGGCCAAATCAAATAATCATCCACAAGTAAATCCTCCTTCAACTCGAACCGGCCTCCGTACCTGCAGAACCCAACGCCGGGGGTGGCCCCAGCGTCGGGCCTCCGATGCTTAAGTCAGTGCTCAGATCAAGAGAGAGAAAGTGTAGTAATGTCATGAGGAGAGGATGAGAGAATGAGGTACCTTGGCCCCCTCTTACAGGGGGAGTGTACCTTTTGGGCCCATTTTGGGCTTAGATGTCTTAGTGGGCTTATCTTCCAATATGTATCCGCTTTATCCATCAAACCGGGTCCAGTATAATATCCTATATCACATACTAATGTAAACACTGAAAATAATTGCAATATCATGATCAATAGCATGTAGAAACGTGGTACCGGTATAATAAAAAAAACATGGCATGGCATGGCATAGCATAGCTGTAGCATAGCTACAATATCTGCCAACACAAACGTGCTGGACACCATGTGCACACTCTAGTGGGCGGATAAGGCCACCAGAACCTAGAATGGGTTTACGCACCTGGACCGGCTACCATTCCAAGCGGATACATAGCATGATACATACCCCAAACATAGTAGAGTAATTATAATCAATGTAATACTCAGTCTGAGTCCCCACCTGAACCGTCGATATAAAAGGGAATTGTTGATGACTGTAGACTGTTCAAACTGTAACATGATATAAACAAATACTAAGTACTATGCTCAGACTGATTAAAATAACTGGTTAATATGTTAAGATGCTCGACTCGAACAGACATGACACTTGGACTTAATCCGTATAGCTGGAACTGGTTTAAAATGGAACTGGACTGATATGACGGAACAAAACCGGACTGGACCTGGAATTTAACTGAAATTCTGACATGAACATGAACCGGGTACTAAAACATGTGATAAGCCGGTCTGAACCTGCCGGTTCGCTGGCTGGCCGGACCGCCGGCCTGTTGTGGCCGGGCGGTCGGCCTCTGGCTCGGCCAACTGGGTCGGTCCTGCAATGACTTGCTGAAGACCGGGCGGGGTCATTGGCGTGGACTGGCTATGGCCTGACTGCTGCTGGGCCTGACTGGCACGGCTGGGCACGATTGGGCACGACTGGCGTGCAACTGGACCTCACCTGTGCGCTGGCGGTGCGACTGGCGTATCGCCCGCACATGGAACGACCATCGGGCGCTACTGGGCACAACTGACGGTCAACTGAATTCATGGCATGACAACTAGGTGCATGACGTGCGATGGAACGCTGCCGGGCGACCCTGACGGCACATGACGCTCGGGCGTGATGTCGGGCACTGGCCAAGGCCGACTGACATGCAGTTATGGGTACTGGCGTGCGTGAGGACTTGTAGGCGTGCACTAGGCACTGGCCGACTGTCGACTGCTGTGGGTAAGGCTACTCGCGATGCCCGACTGGCGTACGCAAGTTACCCGCCCGACCTCACTTGCCTGTCGTGTGCGCTGTGCCCGCTGCGTGCGGGCAGGGCGACTACGACCGACCCTTGTCGGCCGTCCGACGAATTCTTCCAGCAATCAATACTTGGATCAACATAACATAACATGATATGAACTCTCATATATAAATTGCTCGGAAGATTATGAATATAACTTAGAATAACTCGATAGGCTTGAACAGGCCGTGGCGTGCGCTATGTGCGCAGCCCACGACTTCAACCGAACCTTTTGGCCATTTAATAACTTCTCTCGACAATTGATACATAAATGAGCATAATATAACTTATAACCAGTGGAACATGAATCGCACTAGAGTTAACATTAAAATGGACATGGTTCGACATGACCTAATGGCACGTCCGAGAGTTAACTCGACTTCTACATGGACCGAGTAACATGACTTGAACTTAACATGATCATAATAACATTAAAATAGCGTTAAGATGAGGTTACCTCCTCAATCGTTCGAAGAAAATAAATGAAACTTGCATGATCTTTCTTGTAGGCGTGCATGCGTGCGTAAGTTCTTCTTTCCTCGGCTCTCTTGACTTAACTCTCGGTTTCTCTCTTAACTTATAGCTTAATGTGTAAGATAATATTTACCCAACACTATTAATATAAATAGGTATAAGATGGTGAAGATAATTGAAGTGAAAATGAGATGGAGACCGCGGCCAATGGGCGTGCGCCACTTGCTTGATCCTTGAGTTTTAATGGCAATTCTTAGACTTAGTCACCACCTTATGTGACATTTAAATACATAGCTTAGTCATCACATAAAATATTTATTCATGAACACAACTTGTACCCTAACTCTTCGGCAATCAAAGGCTTAAGCTTAAGTATGGGCTAATTGGGCCCTAATGACGTGCACATAACTTGCTAACAATGATGGTATACTTAAGCTAATCATGGACGAAAGTTACTTAGAAAATATTCTAAGTATGATCATGGATTTAGGCTTGAACCTTGACCGAACTTAAATAATTTCGGTCAAAACTTAACTTCGAAATTGATTCGAACATTCTTGACTTTAAATAATTAGTCCCGAATGATAATGATCGATATAGAATAAATATTTTGGAACTAAACATATAATTTACGTAAATAATAAAACGGGCTATTACAATCTGCCCTCCTTAAAATATTTTCGTCTTCGGAAATACTAAACTGAACATGTACATTAAACATAAGAAAATATATACATCAAAACTTAAAATAAGGAAAAGGAGCTCGAATATCAGCCTCTTGCTCCCAAATGGAACCGTGGCTATCCCATTGGATACGAACGAGGGGAACATCACGTTTATGGAGCCGACGAACCTGTCGGGCCAATACAGCTACCGGTTTCTCCTCGTAAGATAAATCTGGATGAATTTGAATATCGGTATGCTGAAGAATATGATCTGGATGGCACACGTACATGTGTAACATAGATACATGAAAAACATTATGAACATTGGATAACTCGGGAGGTAAGGCTAATCGATAAGCAACTTCGCCCACTCGCTCGAGAACTTCGAACGGGCCAATGAAACCAGGATGCAACTTTCCTGTCTTTCCGAATCGAACGATCCCTCGGAATGGACAAAGTTTAAGAAAGGCTCGTTCCCCAACCTCGAACTGGATATCTCGTTGATGTTGATCGGCTGATGATTTCTGCCGACTCTGAGCTGTCTTAAGCCTCCGTCTAATCAATTCAACCTGCTTAGCTGTTTCCTCGATCATCTTCCGACCGAGTACTCGACGTTCACCGACATCATCCCAATAAATAGGAGAACGACATTTACGACCATAAAGTGCTTTGTAAGGAGCCATCTGAATAGAAGCATGATAACTGTTGTTGTAGGCAAACTTGACCAATGGTAATAATGACTCCCACTTAGCACCCTTGTCAACAACCAAAGCTCGAAGCATATCCTCCAACGTCTGAATGGTCCGTTCGGTCTGTCCGTCAGTCTCTGGATGGTAAGCCGAACTGAACTCAAGTCGCGTGCCCATCGCCTTGTGCAAACTCTTCCAGAATCTACTAGTGAATCTGGGATCTCGATCTGACACAATAGTAGCAGGCACTCCGTGAAGTCGAATGATTCCACAGGTATATATTTCGGCTAACTTGTCCAAAGACATATTCATCGCTATAGGTAAGAAATGAGCAACCTTAGTCAATCTTTCCACCACGACCCAAATAGCATCATGGTGTTCAAACAACCTAGGCAATCCTGTTGCAAAATCCATCGTGACTTCCTTCCACTTCCACTTCAGAATCTCGAATGGTTGCAGAAGGCCCAAGGGACTCTTGTGTTCTGCTTTGACTTGCTGACAGGTTAAACATTTCCTCACAAAGTCGGCTACGTCCTTCTTCATTCCTCGCCACCAGAATGACTTTTTCAAGTCGTGATACATCTTTGTGCTCCCTAGGTGGGCTAAATAGGGTGCAGTATGAGCTTCGGTCAGTATCTCCTTCCTCAAAGCCTCGACCTTCGGTACAACAATTCTGCCTCGAAATTCCAAGGCTCCATTTGTGCCTCGGTATAAACCCTTAACGCCTCCGGCGAGGACTTTGGCCTCAATAGCACAAACAAATTCATCAGAAGCCTGCTCCCGCCGGATCCTTTCGCTCAACGTAGGCTGAACCTGCATAGAACTGACACTCCCCCTGATCGCTGTAGGAATTGCATCAACAACCTGAATTTGCATCCGGGCGAACTCTTCGATCAATTGGTTCTGCTGAGTAACAACATAAGTCAAATCACCCTTTACCTTTTGGCTTAGGGCATCAGCTACAATGTTTGGTTTCCCCGGATGATATTGAATAGTACAATCATAGTGTTTGAAAAGTTCTAACCAATGACGTTGACGCATGTTGAGCTCCTTTTGAGTGAAAATTTATTGTAAGCTCTTGTGATAAGTGAAAATCTCGCATCGACTGTCATATATATAATGTCGCCAAATCTTCAGTGCATGAACTACCGCTGCTAGCTCCAAGTCGTCCGTATGATAATGTTCATGGGACTTTAATTGGCGAGAAGCATAAGAAACGACCTGGCCATCTTGCATGAGCACACATCCCAAACCCTGTCTTGAAGCATCACTAAATATAGTGAAACTCCTAGAAGGATCTGGAATAGTCAACACTGGTGCTAAAGTAAGCCTCTTTTTTAGCTCCTGAAAGCTGGACTCACATCGATCCGTCCGCTCAAACTTCACAGATTTTCTCGTCAGCTGGGATAAAAGAAGCGCGATCTTGGAAAAGCCCTTGATAAATCTGCGATAATAGCCTGCTAAACGTAGGAAACTGCGAACCTCACATGGACTCTTCGGTGTTGACCAATTCTGAAGCGACAACTTTAGATGGATCAACCTCGATACCTGCCTGAGTGATAACATGGCCAAGGAAAGCTACTCGCTGGAGCCAGAATTCGCATTTAGAGAATTTAGCATATAACTTTTCACGTCTAAGGGTTTCAGGAACAAACCTCAGATGCTCTTTGTGCTCCTTCTGGCTCTTGTAGTAGATTAGAATATCATCAATGAAAACAATAACAAACTGATCGAGGTAAGGATGGAAAATACTGTTAATCAAGTCCATAAACACCGCTGGAGCATTGCTGAGGCCATGGCATAACTACAAACTCATAATGACAGTATCTGGTATGAAAAGCGGTCTTTGCAATGTCTGACTCCTTGATCTTCAACTGATGGTAACCTGACCGTAGATCAATCTTGGAAAATACACAGGCTCCCCTCAGCTGGTCGAACAAGTCGTTAATTCTGGGAAGCGGATATTTGTTCTCGACAGTTAACCGGTTGAGATCCCGGTAATCAATACACATTCGCATAGATCCGTCCTTCTTCTTAACAAAAAGAACGGGTGCTCCCCATGGTGAAACACTCGGCAGAATAAAACTGAGTTTCAACAATTCCTGGATTTGAGTCATTAATTCCTGCAATTCTTTTGGCTCCATTCTATATGGTGCTTTGGATATTGGGTCGGCTCCTGGAATAAGATCAATAGAGAACTCTACCTGCCAGTTAGGTGGTCCTCCTGGAAGTTGGTCAGGAAACGTATCCACAAACTCACGAACAATAGGAACATCGTGAGGTGTCCGTGCTTTCGGTTCGTCACCGATCAGTCTCACTAGGTAACCCTTACAATCGCCTCGTCTTAACATATTTCTGGCTTTTGCCATGGAACAAAATGAGGTAAAGTACGAGTCTTGGTGCCAAAGAAAGTAATATGATCATCTCCCGGAAGATAAAGAGTAATCTCCCGGTCATGACATTGCATATCTGCATGAAAGTATGTTAGCCAATCCATAACGAGAATGAGGTCAAAGTCCCTCATCTCGAGAACATAAGCGTCGGTAGTCAAGATACGGCCACCGATAGAAAGGCTGAGATCAGTAGCTTTGGCATCGGTCACTATCTTTC
>CACSLK010027843.1:3268741-3286302 GCA_902706635.1 Striga hermonthica
AAGTCGAGGACACGCAACACCAGATCCTTCATCAGCACCGTGCGCCGCCGACGGCGTTAAGCCACTTTCACGACCGAACCTTATTTTTCTCGGCAAATCATACTGAACTGAACATGAACATAACTTACTGAACCTAAAAACACAAAGTGCTCAAAGGATTGAACTTGACATGCGACAAACACACGTACGGCCCGTGGTGCGCACTATATGTGCGACCACATCCCCTCGGCCGAACACCGCAAAACATAAATAATCCTCTGAACACTTTAGCTAATCTGAACATAATGATACATATAAAGGCTAAACATGCGAGGATTGCTCGGAGAATTTCAACTTGAACATGACATAACTAGGCACGGCTTCTCGCACGGCCTTTACCACATATAACACGCATGAACCCTAAACTGAAAACTGAGCTTAACAAACGTGATAATCTCAGCCTACAACGACAGGGAATTTACCTCCGATTATGCTCAACTGACGTAACTACTTCGAATTCCCGTGTTCGTGTGGCTTTCCGTGAACGATGCGCCACCGTGTAGTGCGTGCGACAACTTGCGATGCGTGTCTAATAGGCCTACGATACGGCGTGTGTTCTCGTGTGACTAGACGTGCGCGTGCTGACTGCCGTGGAATACTGCTGCTACGCGTGCGCCTGACTGCCGTGCGGTGCGATAGCTTGCGGTAGCCTCCTTTCCAAATTGCTCTAGCACTCTCTCACTCGGCTATATATTTATGAGGGCTGAAGATGGAGTTATGTATGCTGAACTTATATGTAGAGAATGATGGGAAAATTTCCATCCAACTCCTCTTTATATATGAAACCGAATGAAGAGGCTAGGATGTGTCTTAGGGAATTAAGGACACTTGTCTTAAGTAAATTTCACCTTAAATGATAACTCATCAATTAACATGATTAGTCATCTATAATGACTTGAAAAAGAGCCACGTTTAACTTCTTCATAATGAAGAAAAATTTGGACAAATTCCCACTAACTTACCTCACAATAGCGTACGGCATTTGGAGATAATTTGGAATTTCCAAACGGTTTTTGTGGCTTAACTTGTGATTAATTAGTAATTAACCACTTAAACATGTTTAATTATTCAATTAAACATAATGCTTAATTACCAAAATTATTCCGAACGTAAACGGTACGTCGAAAATAATTTCCGATAATCTTGACTGGAATGACTGAAAATAATTAATTCCGAAAATTAATATCGGAACTAAAAACATAACTTATACTGATAAACTGACGGGATATTACACCGGGGCCCGTCCCAAGCCTTCTTTATATTTTTCCCGAACCCTTGTGTGTGTCTTTGACCCGTTTGACTTGTTTTGCGTGCTAAGTCTAGTGTGGTGTTTATATGCATTTTTGGTTAAGTCTAAGTGTTAGTTCCAAGTGTTCCAATGTCCACAGAACTTCACGAACTGCTTGGTTGAATTAAGTTCGACCAATGTATGATTGTGTTTGTTCTCTAAGATCAAATAGGTGTTGATCTTAGTATATTAATTGTTGGAGGTGCTTGACGAGCCGTGCTCGCTGCCTACTCCTGATTGTGTGCTAATTCCATTGCTGTACCAGGTGGGTTTTAATCTAAAATTTGCTATGCCGTATGTGTTGATTTGGTATGATTTTAGTATGTACGTAAACCATGTAGCCTATCGGCGTGAGCCGATTCGGCCGTCGGTACAGTTGTCCCCGTCGATGTAATACGGTTACCTTGCGAGGTAAGTCTCCGTAAGACCTAATGAAAGGTCGTGCCTTGTCGTATGGTACATACCCCCATGAGTTAGGGTAATGAATCCCCTTTCCTTGGCTAATGAAAGATGTGTACACGTGGGTATTATGTTGTGATGTGATTAGGAGACGTGACAGAATAATGTTGTGATATATGTGCATAGTGGTGAGCACGCTTTTCATCTTGTGCTCATCCCCACATGCTCTTCACCGATGCAGGTTAAGCAGGAGCTGGGTGACGAGAAGAGGCGAGTGGGTCGGTCATTTTAATATGCATTTATTGCTTCCGTTAGAATAAATAAGGCTTTTATGGACCTTTATGTGGAGACTTGTTTAAACCTTTTTCCAAAACTTATGACTTGTTTTGTTTTTGGAAAACTTGAGGAACCCTGATGATTGGGTATGATGGTTTAGTTTAAATGTTCATGTTTGAGAATTATGTCTCGTGTTATGTTTTGGTTAATGAAAACAATTTGTGAAAACCGGGTAATGAATCCCCGTGAGCCCAGATAAGACTTGGGTTACAAAAAATGTTGTTTAACACCCATTGAATTTCAAAAATGATCTCAAAAATTTTATACTGATTTTTGGAAAGTCCAGAATTTCTGTAAAAATCAAAGTGGGGTGTTACAGGCAGCGATTGCGACCGGCCCATTGCCGGCCATCCGGCAACTTTATCCGACCACTATGACGTGGATCAACATAACCTAACATATAATGACTAAAGATACGCAAATCACTCGAGAGATCATGGACATAGCTTAAAATGGCTCGATGGGGCATAAAGTCGGTTGTGGCGTGCGCTATGTGCGCAGCTCATGACTTGACCAATTTTCGACCGATCGGCAACTTCCCTCGACAATTACTACATGAATGATTATAATATATCCATTAATGTCTAATGAAATGTGAATTGTTCGGGAGTTGCCGAATAAAAAAGAACATGGCTTGGCATGGTTTAAATGATACGATCGAGGGGAAAGTATAACCTATTCGTGATCTTAGCTTTATGATTTGAACTTAGCATGATTATATAATCATCAAAATAGGGTTAGGAAGAGATTACCCTCTCAATTGCTCCGAGAATAATACATGACTTGCGTGCGTCCGGTAGCTTGCGGTTGCTTGTGTGCGTACGTGCGCAAGGAAAAACATAACTTCTCTTAATCTTTGCTTAGTGTATAGCTGAAGTGTTAAGCTAAAAATTTACCCCAATACTCTGATTTATAGAAGGCTGAAGGATGGTAAAATTGGGTGAAAATTGAAGTTAAGGGCGTGGCCAATCGGCGCACGCCACTTGCGAACGTTTAAGGCCTTAGGTGGCCTTTTACTTGCTTAGTCATTGACCATGTGGCTTTCATCTAAGTAGCTTAGTCACATGAATTTTGCTTAGTCATTATTCTATGTCATAGGCATGATAATGAAGACACATGACAATTTATTCCAACCTCTCGGTCATTAAGCTAGACACGCACGGCTTACGCTAATTAAGGACGATTGGCGTGCGATAAGGACAATTTGTCCTCTAATGACGTGCGGCATTTAATGGGCACATGATTGGGCGATTACTAGCTAATAGTGTGCGTGATCTTGCTTAGCGATAGGACGATTAGGCACGATAATTGGCTTAGCACGCGATCAATGGCCGATTAGGCCACTTGGTAGAGCGATTAGCGCATGATCAATGAAATTAAGCTCGGTAATGTGCGATTGAGAATGGATTAACTTATAACACATGAAATTAAATACTTAGAAAATATTTCGAGCATAGACGTGAATATTACGGAATTAAGCACGTAATTTACATTAAATAAAATGGGCTATTACAATCTGCCCTCCTTAAAATATTTCCGTCCTCGGAAATATGAAACTGAACATATATACATAAAACACAAGAAAATATATACATCAAAACTTAAAATCGGGAAAACGAGCGCGAATATCAGCCTCCTGCTCCCAAGTGGCACCGTGGTGATTTTATTGGATACGAACAAGGGGAACATCATGTTTCCGGAGCCGACGAACCTGTCGGTCCAATACAGCTATCGGTTCCTCCTCGTAAGATAAATCTGGATGAATTTGAACATCGGTATACTGAATGACATGATCTGGATCGAACACATACTTGCGTAACATGGATACATGGAAAACATTATGAACATTGGATAACTCGGGAGGTAAGGCTAATCGATAAGCAACTACGCCCACTCGCTCGAGAACTTCAACGGGCCAATGAAACGAGGATGTAACTTTCCTCTCTTCCCGAATCGAACGACCCCTCGGAATGGACGAACTCTAAGGAAGGCTCGCTCTCCAACCTCAAACTGGATATCTCGTCGATGCTGATCGACTGATGATTTCTGTCGACTATGAGCTGTCTTAAGTCTCTGCCTGATCAACTCGACCTGTTCAGCTGTTTCCTCGATCATATTTGGACCGAGTACTCGACGTTCACCAACATCATCCCAATAAAGAGGGGAACGACATTTACGACTGTAAAGTACTTCGTAAGGAACCATCTGAATAGAAGCAAGATAACTGTTGTTATACGCAAACTCAACCAATGGCAATAACGACTCCCACTTAGCACCCCTGTCAACAACCAAAGTTCGAAGCAGGTCCTCCAATGTCTGAATGGTCCACTCGGTCTGTCCGTCAGTCTCTGGATGGTAAGCAGAGCTGAACTCTAGTCGCGTGCCCATCGCCTTGTGCAAACTCTCCTAGAATCTGCTGGTGAATCTGGGATCCTGGTCTGACACGATAGTAACAGGCACTCCGTGAAGTCGAATGATTCCACGGGTATAAATCTCGGCCAACTTGTCCAAAGACATATTCATCGATACTTGTAAGAAATGAGCAACCTTAGTCAATCTGTCTACCACGGCCCAAATAGCATCATTATGTTCAGATGACCTAGGCAACCCTGTGAAAAAATCCATCGTAACTTCCTCCCACTTCTACTTCGGAATCTCGAGTGGTTGCAGAAGGCCCAAGGGACTCTTGTGTTCGGCTTTGACTTGCTGACAGGTTAAACATTTCCTTACAAAGTCGGCTATGTCCTTCTTCAATCCTCGCCACCAGAGCGACTTTTTCAAGTCGTGATACATCATTGTGCTCCCTGGATGGGCTAAATAGGGTGCGGTGTGAGCTTCGGTCAGTATCTTCTTCCGCAAAGCCTCGTCTTTTGGTACAACAATTCTGCCTCGAAATTCAAGGCTCCATCTGTGCCTCGGTGAAAACCCTCAAAGCCCCCGGCGCAGAGTTTGGCATCAATAACACGAACAAATTCATCAGAAGCCTGCTCCCGTCGGATTCTTTCCCTCAACGTAGGCTGGACCTGCATAGAACTGACACTTCCTGTGTGCATCTACAACCTGAATTTGCATCCGAGCGAACTCCTGGATAAGATGGTTCTGCTGAGTAACAACATAAGTCAAGTCACCCTTCACCTTGCGGCTTAGGGCATCAGCAACGACATTCGCCTTCCCCGGATGGTACTGAATAGTACAATCATAGTCTTTGACGAGCTCCAACCAACGACGGTGGCGCATGTTGAGCTTCTTTTGAGTGAAAATATATTGTAAGCTCTTGTGATCAGTGAAAATTTCGCATCGTCCGTTGTATAAATAATGTCGCAAAATCTTCAGTGCATGAACTACCGCTGCTAGCTCCAAGTGGTGCGTAGGATAATTCTGTTCATGGGGATTAAATTGACGTGAAGCATAAGCAACGACCTGGCCATCTTGCATAAGTACGCATCCCAAACCCTGTCTTGAAGCATCACTAAAGATAGTGAAACTCCGAGAAGGATCTGGAATAGTCAACACCGGTGCTGTGGTAAGCCTCTTCTTGAGCTCCTGAAGCTGGATTCACATCGATCAGTCCACTCAAATTTGATAGATTTCCTCGTCAGCTGAGATAAAGGAAGCGAAATCTTGGAGAAACCCTAAATAAACCTGCGATAATAGCCTGCTAAATCGAGGAAACTGCGAACCTCGGATGGATTCTTCGGTGTTGACCAATTCTGAACAGCGGCAACTTTGGATATATCAACCTCAATACCTACCTGAGTGATAACATGGCCAAGAAAAGCTACTCGCTGGAGCCAGAATTTGCATTTAGAGAATTTATCATATAACTTTTCACGTCTAATGGTTTCAAGAACAACCTTCAGATGCTCTTCGTGCTCCTTCTGGCTCTTGGAGTAGATTAGAATATCATCAATGAAAACAATAACAAATTGATCGAGGTAAGGATGGAATATACAGTTCATCAGGTCCATAAATACTGCTGGAGCATTGCTGAGGCCAAATGGCATAACTACGAACTCGTAATGACCGTACCGGGTACGAAAAGCGGTCATTGCAATATCTAACTCCTTGATCTTCAACTGATGGTAACCTGATCGTAGATCAATCTTAGAAAATACACAGGCTCCCTCAGTTGGTCGAACAAGTCGTCAATTCTAGGAAGCGGATATTTGTTCTTGATAGTTAACCGGTTGAGATCCCGGTAATCAATACACATGCGCATAGAACCGTCCTTCTTCTTAACGAAAAGAACAGGTGCTCCCCATGGTGAAACACTCGGTCGGATGAAACCGAGCTTCAGTAGCTCCTAGATTTGAGTCTTTAGCTCTTGCAATTCTTTGGCGCCATACGGTAAGGTGCTTTGGATACTGGGCCGGCTCCTGGAATAAGATCAATAGAGAACTCTACCTGCCGTTAGGTGGTCCTCCGAGAAGTTGGTCCGGAAACACATCCACAAACTCACGAACAATAAGAACGTCGTGAGGTGTCCATGCTTTCGGTTTATCGTCGACAAGGCTCACAAGATAACCCTAGCAATCACCTCGTCGTAACATCTTTTTGGCTTTCGCCATGGAAATAACATGAGGTAAAGAACGTGTCTTGGTGCCAAAGAAAGTAATATGATCGTCTCCCGGAAGATAAAGAGTAATCTACAGGTCATGGCATCGAATGTCTGCATGGAAATAAGTTAGCCAATCCATACCGAGAATAAGGTCAAAGTCCCTCATCTCGAGAACATAAGTGTTGGTAGTCAAGATACGACCACCGATAGAAAGGCTGAGATCTGTAGCTTTAGCATCAGTCACTATCTTTCGTCCCGAGGCTAAACTCACCTCGAGAGGATCGACAACGCTAATAGAATGTACTCCGATGGCATCAAGACATCGTCGTGATATAAAAGAATGTGTTGCTCCAGTATCAAATAAGGCGAAAACAGGAACATCGTTTAGCATAATCATCCCAGACATAGTACTTGGGTGTTGATCCGCCTCGGCCTGGTCAATAGCATAAACACGAGCCTGCTGTCTGCCCCTCTGCTGCTGCGGGGGTGGCTTCAGCGCCTGTTGTCTGGGCTGCTGCTGCTGCTGTGGCTACTGTGGTGGTTGCTGGGGTCGCTTTGGACAGTGACTAACAAAATGACCGGGCTCATGACAAAAGTAGCAAATGTCCTGGCCGAAATGAAACTTTCCACGATGGGGTCGTCCATAAGTAGTGCATGGTGGAACCTGCTGTGGCCTGGCTCTACCTGGTTGTCTCGGACGGATCCTCATATCAGTCTGGAAATCTTTCCCTTTCATTTTCCTGTCCTTCGGTTGTTGGGCAGCAGCTGGTTGAATGGGTGGTGCTGAGGATGATTGGGCAGGGGTAATTGACTGAAGATGATCATGGTTGGCCTCTCTTCGGATGCTTGCGTCTACCTCCTATGCTATAGTAACAGTACGGGCATAGGACTGGACTCCATGGCCTACAATGTTATGACGGACTGCTGGCAAAAGTCCGTCAGTAAAACGTCTCGATCTCTTTGCCTCTGTGCTCACCAGATCAGGGAAAAAGGCTCCAAGTTGAGTGAATTCTCGCTTGTACTCATCCACTGTACGAGTGTCCTGTTTAAGCGCCAGAAATTGACGCTCCATTTATGCTCGATAGTACGCAGGATAATATTTCTCACGAATCAACTCCTTGAATTTGTCCCACGTACAAGCTTCCTTTTCGCCGGGATGCATCCCCCAGTAGGCATTCCACCCGAGACGTGCGTCACCCGTCAATTGGATCTGTGCGCATAGAACACGATAACGGTCGGGACAGTCCATGACCTCAATAATCATTTCAAGGCCCTGGACCCATTCGTCCACGATTCGGGGATCACCCTGGCCAGAAAATTTCTTTGGATGATAGTCACGAAACTGAGCGACTACGGTGGCCTGGGGAACCTCCTGATGATCTGGATCCCTACGTGGCGGCATCTGAATATTGGAAACGTTCGACATGATTAAGCATAGAGATATGACATAACATGATACATTAACTGTATGATAAGGCACATAAAGTTCTTGACGAGTCGCTAACTTGGTCTGGAAATATTAACACTAAATCATAGATACACTGGACCATAATTCTTGAACATGACTAGAGATCCTAACTATTTCATAACTGTGAATTTTTACTGAGCATAGACATAGTTATTTGTTTATAAGTTAAAACATGAATCAGCACTGACCTGTAGTGGGCGGGGCATGAGCGTGACGTGTTCAGGTTTTATAAAAATTTCTGACTAGTAAAAGTATTTAGAGACGCAGAAACGTGCTCTGATACCAACTGCAACACCCCGCTACGTCAATATCAGAGTTAAATTTTCGCAAAATCTTTTCTTAAAAGTACCTATAAGTTTGCAAAATCATGATTCAGAGTGCTACCATAATCCTTTACTTTGCTTTGAAATTTGTATTTAGCTTTCCATGAGTGCAACGCGCGCTCATGGAACGGCCATCGCGTGCGACTGGGCACGATCGACGGTCGACGGGACTCGTGGCGTGGCGATTGGCGCTGTCGGGCACTGCGGGTGCCGGCACTTGCGCGACTGGGCACTGCCGGGCGCTATCGAGCATCACAACAGGCAACTGGGCACATGGATGTGTGGACTGACGCTGGCTAGCGTGAACTGGTACCGCTCGGGTGCTGTCGGGCGACCCTGACGGCACATGGCACTCGGCGTGCTGTCGGGCACTGCCCGAGGCCAACTAGCGTGCGGTTGAATGCACTAACGTGCGCTGGGACGTGCCAGTGTGCACTAGGCACTAACCGACTGTCGTCTGCTGCGGGCAGAGGCTGAACGCGATGCCCGGTTGGGCTTACGCACAACACCTACCCGTCCTCGACTGATTACCGGTACGTTGTGGCCGCTGTGTGCGGGCAGCGCGATTACGATCGGCCCATTGCCGGTCGTCCGGAAACTTTCACCAACCACTATGACGTGGATCAACATAACTTAACATATAATGACTAAAGATACGCAAATCACTTGAGAGATCATGGACATAGCTTAAAATGGCTCGATGGGGCATAAAGTCGGTTGTGGCGTGCGCTACATGTGCAGCTCATGACTCTTGACAAATTTTTGACCGATCGGCAACTTCCCTCGACAATTACTACATGAATGATCATAATATATCTAATAATGACTAATGAAACGTGAATTGTTCGGGAGTTGCCGAATAAAAACGAACATGGCTTGGCATGGTTTAAATGATACGATCGAGGGAAAAATATAACCTATTCGTGATCTTAGCTTCATGATTTGAACTTAGCATGATTATATAGTCATCAAAATAGGGTTAAGAAGAGATTACCCTCTCAATTGCTCCGAGAATAATATGTGACTTGCGTGCGTCCGGTAGCTTGCGGTTGCTTGCGTGCGTACGTGCGCTAGGAAAAACTTAACTTCTCTTAACCTTTGCTTAGTGTATAGCTTGAGTGTTAAGCTAAAATTTTACCCCAATACTCTGATTTATAGAAGGCTGAAGGATTGTAAAATTGGGTGAAAATTGAAGTTAAGGGCGTGGCCAATCGGCGCACACCAATTGCCGAACGTTTAAGGCCTTAGGTGTCCTTTTACTTGCTTAGTTATTGACCATGTGGCTTTCATCTAAGTAGCTTAGTCACATGAATTTTGCTTAGTCATTATTCTATGTCATAGGCATGATAATGAAGACACATGACAATTTATTCCAACCTCTCGGTCATTAAGCTAGACACGCACGCTTATGCTAATTAAGGACGATTGGCATGCGGTAAGGACAATTTGTCCTCTAATAACGTGCGGCATTTAATGGGCACATGATTGGGCGATTACTAGCTAATAGTGTGCGTGATCTTGCTTAGCGATAGGACGATTAGGCGCGATAATTGGCTTAGCGTGCGATCAATGGCCGATTAGGCCACTTGATAGAGCGATTAGCGCATGATCAATGAAATTAAGCTCGGTAATGTGCGATTGAGCATGGATTAACTTATAACACATGAAATTAAATACTTAGAAAATATTCCGAGCATAGACGTGAAAATTACGGAATTAAGCACGTAATTTACATTAAAATAAAATGGGCTATTACAATCTGCCCTCCTTAAAATATTTCCGCCCTCGGAAATATGAAACTGAATATATATACATAAAACACAAGAAAATATATACATCAAAACTCAAAATCGGGAAAACGAGCGCGAATATCAGCCTCCTGCTCCCAAGTGGCACAGTGGCGATTCCATTGGATACGAACGAGGGGAACATCGCGTTTCTGGAGCCGACGAACCTGTCGGTCCAATACAGCTACTGGTTGCTCCTCGTAAGATAAATCTGGATGAATTTAAACATCGGTATGCTGAATGACATGATCTGGATCGCACACATACTCGCTGCGAACGCGGATGGACGCTGGTGGGACGCGCGGGATGCTGGACAGCGTGAACGGGCGCTGGGGCGTGACGCGCGTGCAGATGCGGGACTCCTAGGCGGTCGCGGATTGGGCTTGCGCGACGTTTGGGGTCACGCGGGCGTACTGTTCACGTCTCCTGGTCGCGCAAGGAGTAGCGCGTGCGTGTCTGACGAGCACTGGGACGATGCAATCGGCGATAGCGAGCGACAAATGCGTACGGGGATCGCGGACGTCACTGGACGCTGGCAACACACGGTGGTCGTCGGCTGGCAACAGGAGCGATCGGTCGTGCAAGCGGGCGTCGCTGGGAGCACGCGGTGAACGTCGCTGGGCGTCGCCGACTGCGTCTGGTTGGGCGCGACTGCTTGCGGTACCGATCGGCTGGGCCTGGCGGTCGACGGCGGGGAATGGCGGCGATCGGCTGGGGAAATTGACCGGAAATATATATGTATAAAGGCTCGAATAAATTGTACCCAAAAGCCTTCTAACGGATTACCTAAACACCTACTTCGATTAAATTTGGTAGAGCGTTTAATTGAATCTCCCTAACTCTCGAACAATGTTATTCTCTCATGTATAAGAGAAAAATCGGCCAACATCAACTTGTAGGAGAGATTGGGACATGGTGTATTTATAGGCTCCATTAGGGACCTTAAGGCGGTGCTAAAATGGGCTTATTCCATTAGGCCTAGGAATCCTAATTCTAATCCAATACTAACTCAATCTAGGAAGGAGATCTCCAACTAATCCATCTCTTCTAGAAGACTTCCAAGTCTCCTAACACTAGAGAAGATCCTAGTAGGAATTCCTTTCCTAATTAAATTAATAGTCATGGAATAGAATTAATTCCTAATTTAGAAAACCTAACGTTACTCCAATTAATAATATAATGTAGGAAATATATTTCCTACTAATCTCCATCTTCTAGAAGACTCCCAAGTCTCCTAATCCCAAGAGAAGATTCTAGTAGGAATTTTATTCTCCTAATTAATTAATTAATATAGAATAAAATTAATTCCTATTTAATGGAATTAAATAATAAAACATCCCACTAGAGTAATATTATTGATCTCCACATTTAGCCACTATTTTACAAGTAAAATCGAGCCTCCATGATTAAATAATATTAATCCGATTGATCGATTTACCTCCCTATGTTTAAGATATAACGTCCGTTGATTAATTAAATTACTGAGAAAATAATTAATCAACTTCTTATTCATTTCCGAAACTAGTACCACTCAGACCTTAACCATTATGTCAGACAATCGTCTACCTGTAGGGTTTAACATAATGTTCCTTCCTGAGCTCATTTCGGGGACGTCATCAATCCAGCGCACTGGAACATAGTGACTGTAAATAATCTATAATAACACATCATATAATTATTCTTACTTACCAAAATACCTTGTATGTCATCCTAACAGAATAGGAATCACTTGGTAAATCAAATAAATAAGAGATAAAAATATATGCCTATTTTATATTATATTACAGCTTAAGAGAATGCATCAATCACTGAAGGGCGAGGTTACAACAACGGTCAGTGAGTCTCATAACCTTTGCCTTCCACGGTCCTGTTCAACACTTAACATAAGTGCTAGTGTAATCCTTCAGTCAAAGACCAACTGAATCGAGAATACACTACAGTCTTTTTCCAAGTAGGGTCTCACTGTCAGTCTAGATTGTGAACATTTAGTTTAGTCTTATAAGGAACCGATAGATGATCATTCTGTTCGAAACTCTTCGAACCACACTACCTCAATATAAGACATGGAGTATGTATTGCATAAATAAATAAACTGCAAACATATGTACTTTGACCGAAACATGATGTCCAGATCAAAATGGAATTGATAGAATCTGCAAAACATAGCTTTTACAGCATACCTCTAACAATCTCCCACTTATGCTTTATATGCTCATGGCTAAACAAAATAACCACAATTTCTTTCAACCTAATTCTCAAAGACTAGTCTACTTTGTTGCCCTAACATCTGACTCCCATTCCTTCTACGTGTCTCGTAAAGACTTTCGCCGGTAGGTTCTTCGTAAAAGGATCTGCTAGGTTGTCCTCTGATTGTATCTTGACAACAACGACTTCTCCTCGTCCAACAATTTCTCATATCAGGTGGTACTTGCACTCTATGTGTTTACTCGCTTTATGAGTCTGTGCTCCTTCGAATTTGCTACTGCTCCACTTTTATCACAGAACACTGTGATCGCAGCAGGCAAACTCGGTACCACATCTAGGTCGAGGATAAAATTCCTGAGCCAGACAGCTTCTTTCGCTGCCTCTGAGGCTGCTACATACTCAGCCTCCATGGTTGAGTCCGCCACGCATTTCTGCTTGATACTCCTCCATACTATGGCTCCTACTCCTAAAGTAAACACAAACCCTGAGGTTGACTTGCTTTCGTCCCGATCTGCCTGGAAGTCAGAATCGGTGTAACCCAACGGAAGCAATTCATCTGCCTGGTAAATCAACATGTACTCCTTAGTCCTATGTAGGTACTTGAGTATATGCTTTACCGCAGACCAATGTTCCGGTCCTGGATTACTCTGATATCTTGCTACCATGCCCACGGCATAACAAATATCAGGTCGCGTTCACAACATAGCATACATGAGGCTTCCTACTACCGATGCATGAGGAACTGCCTTCATGTCCTCTATCTCTTGAGGCGTCTTCGGGGACATCCTCTTAGATAGAGGTATTCCGTGCCGAAAGGGTAAATCCCCTTTCTTGGAATCCTTAATGTTGAAACGCTTTAGGACAGTGTCTATGTATGTGGATTGGGATAGGCACAACTTTTTTTTCTCTCGATCGCTAATGACCTTGATTTCGAGAACATGTCCTACTTCACCCAAATCCTTCATATCAAGCTGCTTGGATAGCCATACCTTTACGTCTGATAACATCTTCACACTGTTTCCAATGAGAAGAATATCATCCACGTACAACACTAGAAACACCACCACGTTTCCATCACTTTTCTTGTACACACAGTGCTCATCCGGACATTGGGTAAATCCATACGATTGGACAACCTCGTCAAAACGGATGTTCCAAGACCTCGAAGCCTGCTTCAGCCCAAAAATGGACCTCTTCAGCTTGCAGACCAAATGCTCTTGGCCCTTTGCAATGAATCCTTCTGGTTGCTGCATGTAGATGTCCTCACCCAAATTCCCGTTAAGGAAAGCGGTCTTAACTGCCAAATCTCATAATCCATATGAGCGGCCACAGCCAAGAGAATCCTGATGGATTTGAGCATGGCTACCGACGAAAAGGTTTCCTCATAATCGATCCCTTCTTTCTGAGTGTACCCTTTCGCAACAAGCCTAGCTTTGAAAGTCTCAACCATTCCATCTTCTCCTCTCTTTCTCTTATAGAACCACTTGCATCCAATGGCACGAACGCCACTGGGTGGCTCTACAAGATTCCAGACCTGATTAGTGTCCATTGACTCTATTTCAGATTTCATCGCCTTTTTCCAAGACTCTGCGTCCCGATCTTGGAGTGCCTCATTGTATGTCCATGGGTCAGATTCAAGAACGTTCGGGACGGCCTCAGAAGACTCTCCCAGACCCATGAACCGTTCGCGCTGTCGGACAACCCTCCCACTACGACGAGGTACTACCTGCTCAGGTGCATCATCAGCGATATGTATTGCAGTACTTTGTGGTGTAACATCTAGCGCACTCGGTATTGAATTACTCACTCCCTTTAACTCCTCAAGAACATGTCTACTACTGGGCTTATAAGACATAGTCTTCTTCCAAGAACCTAGCATTCGTGCTAACGATTACTTTCTAGTCCTCGGGACTATAAAATAGACCACCTTTCGTTTCCTTAGAATATCCCACAAACAGCCTTACTTCTGATCTCGGTTCCAACTTATCAGTATCGGTTCTCAGCACATGTGCTGGATTACCCCATATCTTGAGATGCCTTAGACTAGGCTTTTGCCCAGACCACAACTCCAATGGTGTAGACGGTACTGATTTAGAAGGTACTCTATTCAGAATGTATACTGCTGTTTCTAGGGCATATTCCCAAAATGAATCTTGTAATGTACTATAACTCATTATTGCCCTAACCATTTCCATAAGAGTCCTGTTCCTCCATTCTGCTACGCCATTCTGTTGAGGTGTGCCAGGCGCAGTCAGCTGGGACGTAATCCCATTATCCGTCAAGTAGTTCCTAAATTCATTCGAGAGATACTCGCCACCACGATCGGATCGTAGTGACTTGATACTTTTTTCTAACTGCTTCTACACAACTGCTTTATACTCCAAGAACTTCTCAAAGCATTCAGACTTGTGGTGCAGAAGGAAAATGTACCCATATCTCGAGTAATCATCGATAAACGTAACGAAGTACTCGAAACCACCTCTCGCTTGAATACTCATAGGACCACATAGATCGGAATGAACTAGCCCTAACACATCTTCGGCTCTATGCCCCTTTGAATAAAAAACCCTCTTAGTCATTTTACCTTCCAGGCAAGACTCACAAGTTGGAAAAGCCTCGACTTCTAACGACCCCAAGGGCCCGTCTGCTACCAACCTTTGAATCCTCCTAAGGTTAATATGACCAAGTCTTAGATGCCAAAGATATGTTTCGTTCATTTTAGAAGGTTCCTTTCTCTTATTCAGATTAGATGATGAATTAAGTAATTGTTTCTGTTGCAGTGGAGATGGCTTAGATTCTAGAATGTATAGATTGTCAACTAATGAACCAGAACATATGAACTTTTTTGCCAAAATGAATAACAACTTTATTATCAAACGTAGCGGAAAAACCGTTCATCAACAACTTAGAAACTGAAATCAAATTCTTTCTAAAACTGTGAACATAAAGACAATCTTTCAAAACTAAAAACCTTTCTAAGCCAAAATCTAAATAGACGTCTCCCACTGCAACTGCTGATGCTCTACTAGCATCCCAAGTAGATGGTAACTTCTCCTTCCCTAAGTCGCTTGGTTTCCTGGAACCCCTGCAATGAATTGCAGACATGATCAGTGGCCCCTGTATCTACACACCAGGTACTGGTAGATAACACCGCTAAACATGTTTCAACGACTAAAGCAAAAGGAGTACCTTTGTCGGGTTTCTTGGGAAGAGGGCAGTTTGCCTTCCAGTGTCCTTTCTGCTGACAATTGTAACACTTGCCTTTCGGCTTCTTTGCTTTTTGTCGAGGGTGCGCGTCACTCATGACCGCCTTGCCCTTTCCTGCGGACTTCTTCCTCTTCTTGCCCTTAGGAGCCTTAGAAGTGGAAGCTTCTCCCTGCTGGGCCACCATAGCTTGGGTCTTCTGACGAAACAGGCCCTCTGTCGACTGAAGTTCAGCAACAAGTTCCAGAAGAGTCATCAACATCTTATTCATGTTGTAATTCAACCGGGATTGCTCGAAGCCCTTCGGCAAAGACTGGAGCACTATATCGACCTGGATTTCCCCATCAATAAAAGCCCCAAGAACCTCCAGCTCATTCAGCTGGGCCATCATAGCAAGAACATGTTCCCTTACGGGAGTGCTCTCGCGCATGGTCATGTTCATCAGAACCCTCATGGCTTCTTATCGGGCAGCCCGCGACTGATGACCAAATAACTCCTTGAGATTGAGAAGCATCTCTACTGCAGTGCTCATATACTGATGTTGATGTTGAAGTACATTTGACAAAGATGCCAAGATGTAACACTTCACCATCTCGTCAGCCTTTTTCCACCGAGCATGCTCCTCTTTGTCTTGGTCTGGTGCATTGTCAGAAGGCACAGCCGGGCAAGCCTTGAACAATAGCAAATTTGTACACTTCAGCAGTTAGCACTATATCCAAGTTCCTTTTCCAGTCAATATAATTGGGACCAACAAGTTTGTTTTCTTTGAGAATTACGGACAACAGATTGAAAGACATTTTGAATTCCTGGGATCATGCAAACATAGTCTTTACTCAGTCAAGTAGTTTTGAATTTATACATCAAATATTGATCCCATGTAACAATATTCATATAAATTCACCAACACCTCAAAACACAGAATCCCCGTAGGCCACTGAGTGTGGACGTCTACGGTTCAAACATTCGCAAGAGGAGGGATAAATCCCATTAGCTTAACATACTGTCGAGCAATACTTAACTAATAGTCGGTTTCATCTTTTGGCCAGCACAATTAACTTTATAAAAGAATAAAAATGACCTTGTCCTTTGGGACTATCATAATTATTTGTACTTTAAGCGTAACCCATTAATTGGTACTAAGTTTACTATCAAAATTATACGTCCACCTTTGGGTGACCCGTACGCTTTTGAAATAGCTCACTATAACCATCCCGAAGGAGATTCGTCCTTGTGAACTGTGAAATAAAACATCCTTTGGGCTCGAATTAAATCACTTCACTGACAAACCTATAATGGAGGCCTTGGATGTAATTTATTTTAACCATTGCACACTTAATATAATTTTTATTATTTTATGGGATTTTCTAAAACATGTTTGTATTTGTACATAAGCAATCATGTAAAACATGCATGATTAATAAGCAATAATAAACTAGGAACTATAATCTAACTATAATGGCCATTAATCAATCTCCAATGTTACGGAGAAAACACAGTCCTGTCCTTGATGAGTGTGTCCTTCGTTTCAGGTATTGGAACTCCCCTTTCGCAGTGACTCCCACTGAATTGGTTGTCTCCAGGAAAGTCGCCATTGGATCATCACCATGGCATCCGTGTACGTGTTTATCGCCTTGCCCCGTCAAGGTTGGTCCACGCCCGCCGGATCAATAACGAATAACATAAACAACAATTACATAATTCATCCTATGACCCACGCAGGAGCCGTACATGAGTTTCTATGAAAGCAATAAACTATGCGGTCTCCCACTGCGCGAATAATTTATTACAAGCATTCACCAACCCAAAAATTCCTTGACATGTCCAAGGTTTTAAAAACAGCATACATTCAACATGAATTAAAACCATACATACGAGCCACAATAGTCGGATTCGAAAACCTGCAAAAACTTATTGCAATTTCTAATCTACTATGCCGCTGCGTCCGTACGCTCAT
>CACSLK010027843.1:3295150-3316218 GCA_902706635.1 Striga hermonthica
GGGTTATTATTTTATTGCAAGTGGGAGGGAGTAAAGTGGAAGAAAATTAGAGGAAGGGACTGAACTGGAAGTTGAAAAGGGGTCTAGGTACTTTTATAGAATTTGCCCTTATTTTGTTAGTCCTTTTTTTTTTTATTTTTCAAATAACAAAATAAATGCTTACGGACACTTCCTTTTTAAGAGAAACCATGAATATCCCCTTCCCCTTATATATGAATTCAGAACGCACTGAGCCTACGTGGCTGCTTCTGGTGCTTCGGAATCCTATGTGGCAAAATTATATTTTTCGTTATCAGGCTTGGGTAAATTTTAATTAAATTCCAAACCAAAAATAATTAGGCTCGGATTACCATAAATATGTTGATTATTTATGGTCATGTTACATGTATTAATTGCATTTTAATATCATTCCTTATTATAACTATTGAATTGTATATATATTTTAAAAGTTAACTAGTATAGATCCCGTGCGATGCACGGGGTGCACAAAATTAAGGTCATTTATCAAGTCTTATAATTATATAAATGAATAAAGAAAAATGTACGGGATATATATAGTACGTGACCTGTAATAGGCAAAAATGTGAACACAAGTGATGCACGGGGTGCACAATTTTAAGGTCATTTATTAGTACAGAGTCCGTGCGATGCACGGGTGCACAATTTTCTAGTATGTGATACAAATACATACCGTATGCACGGGACATAAGCATTAAATGAGTTATTTTCACAGAGCTTGCCCGTTAAATAGCTCCTGGCCATGTGTGCACAATTTGTTGTACGTACTATAAAATCAGAACAGATTTTCATACAATTAGATAATAAATTAGATAATAAGTAAAGTCTTTTTTATTTTAGTAAAGATTTTACGTACTTTTTTTTTTTACTTATCGGATGTTATGGGATTTTTTTTTGTTAAACCGATTTTATGGGATATAGTACAAATACAATTAGAAGATTGAACAAAATCATAACAGATTTCTATACAATTAGACAATAAGAAGGAATTAGATAAGGAAAAGAAGAAATTAGATAAAGAATTTTGAATCTACCTTTTTTTAGTATAGATAGACTTTACGTACAAATTTTGACTTCACCGATTTTATGAGATTTGTTTTGACAAAATCAAAGACGAACGCTGAAGACTATTTCTATTAACATTTACAATGTGTATTTAATGTTTTTTTTTGGTAAAATATTCTTTTTAAGTGTGATATATAAATTTTAAAGTACTTAAAATATTTTATAACATCTATAAAAGCATTTAAAATATTCTATATTATTCGCAAATAATGTTTGAAGCTACCTAAATTTTTCTAAACTATCCGTAAGGAAAATATGTCTAAAAATTCTTCATTTAACCTTCTATATATGTATATATATAAAGAGAGCAAATGTGTAAAAAAATTATACAAATAATATTTAAAAGTGTCTAAAATAATAGTAATTAGACAGGTGAAATTTAGATTTTTAAAAAATCTATATAGATAATGAATTTATAGTAGTAATTAGACTTTTATTTATTTACCTTTAAAGTTGTTAAGATAGATGAGCGATGTGATTTTTTTGACTTGAAGATGGAATTTTATAAGCTGGGTTATGAAATTTTCTTAAACTCATCCATATCTATGCGATGAGTTTTTTAAGCTGGGTATATAGATTTAAAATTGTAAAAAAAAAAAAAAAAAACTTTCATAAATCATTTGATTTGGTATTTTTGGAGAGCTTCATTAATTTAATAGTGTAAAATAAATAAATAAAAAAGTACAACTGAAAAAGGTACAACCAATTGTGTGGAAAATTAAACTAAATTCAATTTTGTAAGATGCATTAAATATTGATTAGATTTTATACGTAAAATAAAATAAAAAATAACTGGAATAGTTTTACGTGTTGCAATATTTTATATTTATAAAAAATAAAAAATCTTCTTTTACGTATTACATACCAACATTTTAGGAACTACATGAATATTCCTAAATTAATATTGCATACACAATATTTTAGGAACTAATTAAATGCTAATTTGATTTGCATACCAAAAATATTAGATGCATTAATTAAATGCTTGATAAAAATAGCAAATCATTAATTAGGGTTGACTATTCTACATACTACATTTTTTTTTTTGGCCAGAACGATAGAAATTCTATTAAAAAACAAAAGAGTTCAGAGTACAGAACAGCAAACTCAAGAACATCAAACTGAGAGGTGCTACATAAAGCACCTAGAACCTCAACAAAGAAAACCAAACTAAAAAAATAAAACCATAAACATGCTCCTCTCCACTGCCAAAGGCCTAGCTAGAAACAAGTTTACTCAAAAAAAGAGAAAAGAAAACAAAACCAACTAGCAAACAAAGGAAACTCAGCAGCTAACTAACTGCCTAATCCAACAGCTCTGGTTGCCTCCAACCAATCTTTCTGAGCAGCTTTTATGACGATGTGCTCAGGCATAAGGGTCTTTTCAAAGACCCAAAGGTTCCGGGACTTCCACAACCACCATAGCAGGTAGGTGGATAATTGGATCCTGTCTTGAATCACTTCATTCTGCTTAATTGAACTGAGCTGCTGCCACCAAACTTTGAAAGAATAAGAGCAGTGTTGCAGACCTTCCCAGTTTACAGGTGCAATATCCCAGATCCTTTTTGCTCTTGCACAGGTGAATAAAATGTGTTCTGAAGTTTCAGGATTATCACCACAAATAGAGCAGATTGTACAGATTTCAATCCCTCTCCTCCTCAAGTTAGTTGCAGTTGGCAAGGTGTCTGAAATACATTTCCAGATGAAATGTTTAAGTTTACCCTGAATCTTCATTTTCCAACATCTCTTGAACATCTGGTGAGGAGGAGTAGAGCTAGAGCTGGCTTCTGGAATGTCTAGGAGAAGGATCTTCTGAGCTACTAAAAAATTATAAGTGCTAGAAACTGAGAAAATACCTTTAGGATCAGGTCCCCATAATAATCTGTCTGGTCTGTCTGGATTTAGGGACTTAATCTTCAGAATTGCAGCACTATCTTCCTGATCAAAGACTTGTTGAACTAGTCAGTTGTTCCATTGAAGGCCATTGTTCTGCAGGAGATCCTTAACCCATACTAAGTGCCCTTGAGCAATGTCAATCAGAGAAGGAGAGGGCTATTTCAAATTAGGAACCCAATTCAGGTCTTCAATCTTTGTGTTTGAGCCATTCCTTATTTCAATCCTTACACACTTAGCAAAAGTTGGCAGTACAGAGAGCCAACTGTTCCAGATCCATGATCCTTTACTTGATTTCTCAGCTTTGAACAAGGATCCATCAGGGAAATATCTATCCTTCAGAATTTTACTAATCAGAAGATCAGGATTAGAAAGGATTATCCATAGCTGTTTGCATATTAAAGCTTCATTGAAGAGCCTTATGTCATGAAAACCTAATCCTCCATTCAGCTTGGGCAAAGTGATCTTCTCCCATTTTTTCCAATGAATGCCAGATTCTGTATCTCCTGATTTCCACCAGAAGGTGGCACACAACTTGGTAATTTCCTTGCATATAGAGACTGGAAGTTTGAAACATGACATGGAAAAGAGTGGAAGAGCTTGAAGCACTGATTTTATCAACACCTCCTTTCCAGCAGTTGAGAGTAGCTTGCTCTTCCATCCCTGCAGCTTGTTTCTTACTGAGGTCAGAATGTAGTCAAAAACTTCTTTCTTTGATCTTCCTATTCCAAGTGGCAAACCAAGGTATCTGGTTGATCTATGGGGGATAATGCCTTGAAGGACCCCACATATTCTATCCCTCAGGTAATGAGGGGTATTTCTACTGAAAAAGATACCTGATTTTTGAAGATTGACTCTCTGGCCTGAGAACTGCCTGCATTTATCCAGAATAGAGAGAATTTGAGAGGCTTGTTCAACTCCAGCTTTGCAGAATAAGAGAGAGTCATCTGCAAATAGCAGATGTGTGATGGCTGGCCCATTTTTGGAAAGCTTAATGCCCTGAAAAACTCCATTAGTCTGAGCATTTGTGATGAGAGCTGAGAAGAGTACTGCTACAATGATGAACAAATAGGGGGACAGAGGGTCCCCCTGTCTTATGCCCCTACTTGGAGAGATGAAACCACTTATTTTACCATTGATCTTGAAAGAGATGGTGGTAGTTGAGATACAAACCATAATCAGCTTAATGAACTTCTGGTGGAACCCCATTTGTGTCATAATTCCTTCAATGCTGGGCCATTCCAATCTGTCAAAGGCTTTCATCAAGTCTAGCTTTAAAGACATAAAGAAATTCTTCCCAGAAGAGTGCCTGTTCAGAAAGTGGAAAGCTTCTTGAGCTATAACTATATTGTCCATTAACTGTCTGTCTTTGACAAATGCTGATTGGTGAGGGCTGATACAAGTAGATAGACAGAGCCTCAGCCTCTGAGCTAATACCTTGGAAAGGATCTTGTAAATCACACTGCAGAGGCTGATTGGTCTAAAGTTGGCCAAAGTTTCAGGATGAGCTGTTTTTGGAACCAAAGATAAGATGGTGTGGTTCCAGTATTTCAGAATGACCCCTGATTGGAAAAAACTGAGTATAGCAGCAAATACATCATCTTTAACCAGAGTCCAGAAATGTTGATAGAAAATGGCATTCATGCCATCTTCACCTGGAGATTTGTCAGCAGGCAGAGAGAAAAGAGCTTCCTTTACTTCTTCTTCTGAGACTGGTTTCAGTAGAGCTTGGTTCATGTCCTCTAAGATAGACTTTGGTATGAGATTGATGATAGATTCCCCTCCACTACTTCCTTCAGCAGTAAAAAGATCCCTATAAAATTTAGCAACATGGAGCTCAATATCTTCTTGAGTAGTGAGGGATAATCCTTGAGGAGAGAGCAATCTAGTTATGGCATTAAGCTTCCTTTTCTGGATAGTGTAAGCATGAAAAAACTTAGTATTGGCATCTCCCTCCTTGAGCCAGTTAAGTTTAGCTCTTTGTTGCCAGTGCAGCTCTTCCTGATTATGTGCTGCATTCAAATCAGCTCTTGTCTGATTCCATTCTTCCCAGTGCCCTTCAGCGTTGCTCTCAGAATTTCTAGTCTCTTGGTAAGGACCTCAATTTTTTCCTGGTTCTGAGATTTGAACTTTGAGCTCCAGATAAGTAGAGCTATTCTGGTGTTTTTCACTTTCTCCTTGAGGGTGAAGAAAGGAGTTCCTGAGGTAGGTTGATTCCAAGCTGAAGTGACAACATCTTTAATTCCATCTCTTACCAGCCATCTTTTGTCAAAGTGAAAACGAGCTGTTGATTTAGCCTGGGGATGACCTTGATTGAGGAGGATCATTGAGTGGTCAGAAGCACTCCTAACAATGTTAGAAACAGTGGCATTGGGATTATTCAAGATCTAGCCATTTGATGCAAAAGCTCTGTCAAGCTTCTCTTCTACCAGCCCTTCTTCACTCCTCAGGTTACACCATGTGAATTTGTAGCCTTGCATTGGGAGCTCTGCCATCTCCATATCATCAATAAAAGAATTGAAGCCCTGAAGGCTTCTGGAACTTCTTTGGATACCACCTGCTTTATCTTCTATAGCACAAAGATCATTCCAATCTTCCATGGCAAACCACTCATTTCCCCAACTTGATTTATCCCTTATCATCTCCTCCCATTGCAAAGATCTGGTTTGTCTGCAGGTGCTCAAATAGACAAATATTCCCCATTGAGGAGGAGCAGAGTCTATACTAAACTCAACAGCCATATAGAAAGATTTTTTAACAATATTGGAAATATTTACATTTGAATCCCACAGGAGAAGTAAACCTCCACTAAGACCCAAAGGATCTACAAAAGAAAACCTATCAGCAAAACCCAACTTCCTAGCCACAGATTTAACAAAACCATTACATTTCTTAGTTTCAGAAAGAAAAAGAAAAGAGGGGTGGTGAGACTTTATTATCTCTCTGATTTGGGAAACTGTAGAGGGCCCACCCAGCCCTCTACAATTCCACACCGCAGCTAACATTTAGGATTGGGGTGCCATTTGAGGCTGGCATCCCCCACCTGATCTTGCTTACCCTTTGATTTCTTTTTTGAAACTGAGATTGTAGAACCAGGATCCTGAGATTGAGAGTCATCCTCCCTGGCTCTCTTTGAGTTTGAACTGTCTTGAATCATCAAGTCTTGACTTGCATTTCTTTCCAGCCTACCTTCCCTGCTCAAAGCTCTTTTCCAAGTCTTTAATTTAGAGGCTGGAGGAAGCATTGTGGGGTGGGGAGTAGAGACATCAAGGTTGATAGGGGTTGGAGATACTTGAATGGCCAGTTCCAAATCCATGTCTTTGTTCTGGAGTGGTTCTACTTCATCAGTGATGCTTAATTCTACTTGCTTCTTAGTAGGAGTTGGAAGTAATGGGACCTTAGTTACTGAAGAAGGGACTCTGCGCATAACATCCTCTTGTGTGGAATTAGAGGCCGCTGTTTCTTGATGAGAATGGCTTCGGGGTTGCTCTTGGATTTGAATTATCTGCTTCCCCTTATCAAAAGAACTTGAAGAATTCCTGGGAGGAGAAGAAGATTCTGGCTGTCTGCTTGAAGATGGGGAGTGCCCGGAGCCAGTCTTACCAACATCAATCCAATTTTGACCCTCCACTGCCTTAATCCAGTCCCCATACTGACCCTCTCTAACTGAGCCATTTTTAATTGCATCCAGTCTCTTCTTGCAATCTCTGTGAAGGTGCCCTATGAGACCACAATAATAACACAAATTATGCAGTTTTTCATACTTGAAGCCCACACTGATGATATCCTCGTCCAACTGAATATTGGTACACCTGGGGAGCGGTTCTGTAATATCCAAAGACACCAACAGTCTGAGAATTCTCCCCCCATGGCTACCAGAGCTGGCTATAACCACATTCCTTACAGATTTAAAGATTTTTCCGATTTTAATGCCCACCTCGGTACTGAGACAGTTGATAGGGAGGTTCCATACCTGAACCCAGATATTAAGTTATTGAAAAGCTGGGTGTTTGTTTGTCAATCCTCTTTCCCATTCCTTGAGGACTATATATTGATTTTCGAAACTCCAGCTGAAGCCATCTGCGACCTTCCTCATATCTTCTTTACTTTGAAATACAAACTGAAAGAAATTGTAGCCCAATTCCTTGACCTCCATATGTTGCTGCAGCCTCCATATGTGGCTCATCGCCTTCTTAATTCCCAGCCATCCTGCTTTTCGGTTTCCTATCACCTTTCCAAATAGACTTTTGTGGCATTCCTCTGAACAAACTTTAATATCATCATTCTCAATCCCAGTTATGAGACTTTCCTTCTCTGAAAGGGAGAATCCCTTAATTCTTTCCGCTAGGTCATCGTCATGGCCAATACAGGTGGACTCCGCCATCGAAAGGGTATAGATCTATAATAAACTGAGAATTACACTCTAACCTCACACTTCACAAAACCAGAAAGACGAAGAAGTAATCGCCGGAGAAGAAACTCAGAATTTTGCTCCCACTTGAGAGAATCGCCGTAATCGCTCCCACTCGAGAGAATCGCGCGTGTTATTCTTGAGAGAATCGCCGTAATCGCTCCTAATGGAATCTTTATTATGGAATATAATTAATTCCTAATTCGTAAATTGAATTAAATAATAAAACATTCCACTAGAGTAATATTAATGCTCTCCCCATTTAGCTCCAATTTATTCAATAAATTCGAACCTCCACTTGATTAAATTTTATTAATCTAATTGATCGATTTATCTCCCATCTTTAAGATATAATGTCCGTTGATTAATTAAATTACTTACAAACTAATTAATCAACTTCTTATTCATTTCCGAAACTAGTACAACTCAGATCCTTAATCATTATGTTGGATAACACATCCGTCTGCAGGGCTTGATATAATATACATTCCTGAGCTCATTTCGGGGACGGTCACTGGGACATAGTGACCGTAAATAATTTATAACGGCACATCATATAAACTCACTCATTTACCAAAATACCGAGTATGTCATTCTAATAAGATAGGAATCACCCTTGGTAAATCAAATAAACAAGTAATGAATACATATGCCCGTTTTATATTATCTTACAGCTTAAGAGTACGCATCAATTGCTGAAGATCTAGATTACAACAACGATCAGTGAGTCTCATAATCTTATCCTTCCGTGGTCCTATTCAACATCTATAATAAGTGCTAGTGTAATTCTCCAGTCAATGACCAACTGAATCAAGAATACACTACTGTCTTTGTCCAAGAGGGGTCTCACTGCCGGTCTAGACTATGAACGAATAGTTTAGTCTTACAAGGAACCCATAGGTGATCTTTCTGTTCGAAACACTTTGAACCACACTATCTCAATGTAACACAAGAAGTATGATTGCATAAATAAATAAACTGCAAGCATATGTACTTTGACCGAAACATGATGGCCAGATCAAAATGGAACTGCTAGAATTTGCAAAATTGAGCTTTTACAGCATACCTCTAACAATCTCCCACTTATGCTTAATAAGCTCATGGTTATTGCTAACCACGATTCTCTTTCAATCTTAATTCTCAAAGAACTGTTGTCTTTTCTGCCATACATCCGACTCCCAATCCTTTAACATGGCCATCATCCACTTTTGCCGGAAAGCCAATCCTAAAAGGGTTTACCTAGTTGTCTATCGATGTAACTAGGCGACAAACATCCATCGTGTCGCAGTCATTTGCAATGGGCATACTTGCTCTATGTGCCACTTGCTTTATGAACTTGTGATTCCTCTCTGTCTGTAACTGCAACAACTATCATCTTAATCAAATTGTGACCTGACCTGGCTAGACGAGGTTTCACATTTTTAGTCCAATGGAGAATCCAATCTCTACGTCGCTCGCCTTTTGGGAAGGGACGTACCGAGTTCATAGTGGAATCCGTCAACGTATTACCGCTTGACATTCCTCTAATCTGCTTGGCTCCCACAAGTGAACACAAACCATAAGGTGGTTTTTACTTGTTGTTCATGTCTGATTAGAAATCAGAATCCTTTGTAATCCATATGTTGCTTATGGCTTGTTTGGTAACCCTACATATTATCCTTAGTCCTTTTACGGCACTTGATCTTATGTTCTACCATGAACCATTGCTCCCATATAGGATTACTTCGATATTTACTACATGCAATAAGTATCAGGCCTCATCTATTGCATATACTAGGCTTCCTATTGCCATGCATAAGGACTGGCAGATATCATGCAAAAATAGAATGAGCCGTATGATAGTCTGGTCATGAAAATTGGGACAATCGCAACATATCTTTCTTGTGATCCTCAATCTCAAGAATATCTATTGATTCTGAATCTTTCATGTCTAACTACTTGGATAACCATACCCTTGCTTCTGTCAACATTTTCACAAAATCTCCAGTGATAAAAATGTTGTCTACGCATAGATAAACTATATTAGCAACTAACAGACAAATAAACTAGCACCAACAAACAACTAACCTTGCAACTACAGACAAGATCATATTGCAACTACATACAATTAACTTGCAACTAGATACTACTAACCTTGCAACTAAAGAAAACTAACATTGCAACTACCGACGGCTAACCTAGCAACTAAAGACAACTAAACTAGCAACTGCAAGCAAATAACCTAGCAACTAGATAAAGATAACTATGCAACAATATAGTATAAATATAAATCAATTTTTAACTACATATGCTTCTTATAAGAGCTATTTATGCAACATAAATGAAATAAACACCAACCTGAATAGAATCATCAAAAATCTTCTTCTGCTTTGATTTCAATGAGTCTAATGTCAAGTTTTCCATACGATTATCAACAAAACCTCGGCCAAAACCACCCATTTTGACCTCGGTATTGCTTCTCTTGTGCAAGATCTCATAATTCCAACCAACAAAGGACGGCAGACTCCTTGGAACATCACGAGTTAGAAAAACCAGCCGATCAACGTATAAAACCTGCATTTTGAAGAAAAAAATTATAAAAAAACTGGAATATAAATAATTATAATAATAAATTGATTAAGAATAATATAGAAATAAATTCTTACAATGAGAAAAAGAAGAGGCCCATTAAAAAAAGTCTTGTTGGTCTTTTCCCAATTCACTCGTTTTGAAATCAGACTTTGAAGAGTGTTGTTGTTGTATGATTATTAACAACAATTTTATATGAAATTAGCAAGGTGTTTTAATCGATATAAACGTAAAGCATGCATCAAAACGAGAACGATGGCCCCGGTCCGAGGTGAACCGAGGTGAAAGGTGTCAGGATTTTTGTATATATGTAAATGTTCAGAGTTCCATCCTGGTACAAGAATAGGAATTTTTTATTTATGGTACTTTTTTGGGGTCCGCATGTCGAGGTGTACGGCTACTTTTGCATAACGTAGCTTTTGGATGGGCGGCCATGTGAGTGGGACTCGCCTGAATGATGAGGTTTCTTGTGATGTTGAAACATGTCGTGTGTGCGCCTTGTCACCTGCTTCGATTGTAGTGACCTCGGTTTGTGGTGACTTCGGTTTTCAGTGGGCAAGCCAGTTTTCTTCAGATTGAGCAGGAGTTCGTTCAAAATTCGAACCGGGGTGAGAATACTTTGGCTGGCGTCAGTGATGACTCATATAATGTGCGGTTTCATACGGATAACACAGATTACAAGGTCGGATGATAACAGAGAGGCCCCCGGTGTTAGCGGGCATACGATAGTGATGGCCGCTGAAAACGTAAAAAATAGTAATCGGAAACCCCGAATTGGCGATGTGCTGTGAATTTAGAATGACGGTACCGAGGTACTCTTCTTATCCAAAGTGACCGAAGTGAGAAGCGGATTTCAGAGTGACGGTCGTTTTCCGAAGTGGGAACACTTGTGTAAAATTTTGGCTACAATGTCTAAGTGGTGCTGGAATGTTTAAAGGGACATAACGGTTCAGCATTAATAGTGACGTAACACGAAAAGTTGCGCCGTAATAAAAAAGAGGTAACGGTTATATTAATAGGGCGACACGTGCGAAGTAGGCTTTGTCTGGCAAAAGGTTGCGCCGTTTGAGATTATAAGTCACGTCAGTTGCACGCTCGATCCCCTAGTTAGGAACCCTAACGGTCGATATTCGTCGGGTATAAATAGTTGCAGTCTGGCATCGGGGGAGATTTTCACTGTTGCAATTTGAAAAATAATTCTCAGACTTTTGATTCCTGATTCTCAATTGCAAATTGCTCACATTTTCGTGCTTGCTTTCCTTACTTTGTTCGGTTTTTGCTTGAATTTCCCGTGCATTCTGGGTAAGCTTTCGCACATAACTTTTTCTTAACTTTTGTATTGCATTTCGATTTCTTTCAAACTTCTCCGTATTCAAATCATGGCTGCTGAGAAAGTTGGTAGTATTAGTTCTTCGAGGCGAACGACTTCGGATTCTATGTATCACGACTCCGAGTTGATTGAACTAGCTTCTGAGTATTATCGATGGGACCCGACTTTTGTCGTTAATCTTGAAATCAAACCTAATAGCGAGGAAGATGACGAGAGGGTCGAAACTGATGTGATGGCGACGGATGGGTATTGGAGGCGGCCGGGTAGAGTGTGGCCTTGACCCCAGGGTCGACTATTGGGGAGAACCCAATATACTGACCGACGCCGATGTGGTGATGTTGCGCGCGCAAATTCGGGTCCCGCCCTTAGTGAAATTGTTCGCCCCGTATCTGGGGAAAAGGATTACTTCTCATCCTCCCGGTTATGTTGGCATTTTCACCGAGAGTCTGAGGTCGAGACTTAGATTCCCTCTCCCAAACTTGGTTATTGAATATCTGCGGGATTGGGGCCTGGCTTTGTGTCAAATCACCCCTAATAGTTGGGAAAAGATCCTCAGGTTAATGGTTTTGGCTCATGAACGAAGGTACGGATTACCTTTATGTAGGTATATAAGGAGTATTTTCACTTTTAAGAGGAGCCCGGGGAGAAAGATGGTCGAATCGTCATGTTGCTTTTTTACCGGTGGAAAAACAGGGACCGACTTCAAACTTGGCGAATTAATCAAAATGTTCCGGATACTCTTGGGTTTCAAGAAGGGTGGTTGTGGGTAGGAGGCGATTGGTAATCGGTGGATTTTTTCCGAGAAACACCGATTGACGACAAGACTATTCCCATGAAAACTTCTTCTGGATATTGTAAGTTTCCCTTAATAATTTACATTGTTGTTCTGACTAGTTTTTGTCTTGTGTACTAACAGGTCGGAACTTTTTCGTGTTTGTAGCCAAGTGGACCAAGGAACCGAAGTTAAGTCCCGAGTATGGAGGACTATTGGCAACTTTGTTCAAGATAAAGAAAGAACTTCGGAGCTATAAAGATCTGATTACCGACCAGAGGCTTGAGTTAGCTGGCTTGTCTCTGGGGGTGTTTGATTCGACATTTACTCCAGGTATGAAACGAATACTTTACAGACTTTTGAATAATGTGTGCCTTATATCGGACGTTACCAATTTTTTCGAGCTGACTTATATAACTATATGATTGCAGTGTATTACACTTTGCTCGGATTTTGCGGATTCAGATTGGTAGAGGAGGCGTATAACAGCCCAGTCAACCCGTAGTAGGATATTGTCCGCTTTGGGTATACACCAGATCATTCCCTCACGGTTTTGCCTTTAGGAGCTACCTCACCAAAACGCGTCCTACTAGTGAAGGTATCCACAGCCACTTATAAGGCATGCTTCGTTCCCCTTCACAACCGATGTGGGATATCTGATCCACCCCCCTTGGAGGGCCCAGTGTCCTCGCTGGCACATCGATCCGGGTACTGGCTCTGATACCACTATAACAGCCCAGTCAACCCGTAGTAGGATATTGTCCGCTTTGGGTATACATCAGATCATTCCCTCACGGTTTTGCCTTTAGGAGCTAGCTCACCAAAACGCGTCCTACTAGTGAAGGTATCCACAACCACTTATAAGGCATGCTTCGTTCCCCTTCACAACTGATGTGGGATATCTGATATTGCAACACCCCGCTAATTTAATAATATCAGAGTACGCATTTTTCACAAATTTTCTGAATAATTTAATAAAATATTTATTTTGCGAAAGCTGATTCGGGGTGCTACCGTGAAAATCTGACTGAAAAACCATTAATTTTAAACTTATAATAGAAACGGTTATATAATATTTTAACCAACTAGTGTCGGACCAAAACTGAGTTTAAGTACTGAAAGTTTTAGCGGAAATGTAGCGTGGCCAAAACATAGTTTATACATAATAAAACAAATATCCTGAACAGCTCGTCAGCTCACTCCTCGTCCCCGACCCTGTGACCTGAAAAACATGAAATAAGTGGGACGTGAGCACTATAACACTGTGCTCCGTGGAAACTCATACTAAAGTAAAACAGTGAAAATAATAACAATATCATGATCCTGGCATATATAACTAAACTGAACTGAAACTGATATCTGATACCGGTCTGAATAATCTGATACTGATCTCGTGACATAAGTCACGTGTCTGAAACTGAACATCTGTCGGCAAAGCCGGACACCATGTGCACACTCTAGTGGGCAGATTAGGGCCACTAGAACCCAGAATGGACTGACAACCATTCCGAGCGGATACTGAATACACATACCTCAAACATGGTAGCGATATTATAATCAATGTAGTACTTAGTCTGAGTCCCCACCTGAACTGCTGAAAATGCAGGTAGTGCTGATGCCTGATCAAACTGAAAAATAATATAAACAATTACTAAGGACTATGCTCAGACTGATAAATTAACTGATTAATTATGTTAATGTAACACCCCACTTTGATTTTAAAGAAATTCTAGACTTTCTAAATATCAGTGTAAAATTTTCAAAATCATTTTCGAAAATTCAATGGGTGTTAAACAACATTTTTCATAACCAAAGTCTTATCTGGGCTCACGGGGATTCATTACCCGGTTTTCACAAACGGTTTTCATTAACCGAAACACATCACGAGACATAATACTCAACATGCATATATCATCAACCATAATACCCAACAATCCGGGTTCCACAAATTTTCCAAAACAACATATCATAGGTTTTTGGAAAATATCATAATCAAGTCCCAACATAATGGTTCATAAAACCTTATTCATACGGAAGCGATAAACAAATAAAAACAATCGACCCACTCGCCTCTTCTCGTCACCCAGCTCTTGCTTAACCTGCATCGGTAAAGAGCAGGTGGGGATGAGCACTAGATGAAAAGCGTGCTCACCACTATGCACATAAATAATACATGTTAAGATGGTATGGTCGCAGTATGAATATAAATCAGTCATCATTATGTCTTATCTCCTACTCTCAACAATAACTCACTCATGTGCACATCTATCATTAGCCGCGGAAAGGGGATGCATAAACCCTAACGACGGGAGTGCGTGCCACTGTAACGGACACGGCCTTTCATTAGGTCTTAAGGAGACTTGCCTCGCAAGGGCAACCGTACCGTAACTCGACGGGGACAACCGTACCGACGGCCGTAACAGCTCACATCAGTAGGCCACATGGTTCACATTCATACATAGGTCATACCAACCAAACACTTAAACACACGTATGGCATAGATAACTTTATATGTAAAAACCACCTGGTATCCGGAGGATGAAATCACAGAAATTCGAGGAAAAGGTAGGCCGAGACACAGCTCGTCACACACCTACATTACACAAAATAGTCCTATGAAAGCCTATCTAACACACAATCACTTAACTACACTCATGTGATATAAATTAGCCACATACTTCAACAATAACACATAACATAATTGTAGACCAAAAATGGGAATGAACAACTCGTATGGTCTCAATATTTTCAAGATAACATGAGCTACAAGCATGCTATTCAAGTGATTCTAAAACTAACAAGTAGTTAACATATATATACACAACTTTTATGATGATCACTTAAGCCAAAAATAGCTTTACAGCCGAGTTTAAGCGCAAGACACTTAGGTAAGGAAATCTGCCAACGCAACTTTTATCAATTACAGCAGGTCGCTAAAACGGAGATATCTCATGCCAAAAAATTCTAAATCATACAAACTCAAAACTTACAGAAACTACACTTAAATTGCTACAAGTTCCAAGAAGAGCATTTTTACAAATAACCACGTTAAAGACTTTATTTCAGAGTATACATTTCAATCGTAAACACAGCCACTGTTTTAAAAATCTGGGCATAACCCCAACTTTGAAAAATCATATAAAATCAATCAAAACTCCAACTAACATGATTCAAACTCACAGAGAAAGCTTATAACATATACTACAGGTTTTATGTTGATAGTATTTTTACATAGTCACATTAAGATTTTCAAAAACGGCCCAACATCATGATTTTCAATTTTGCCCGGAATTTCAAAAACTGCTTGCACAATCTTTTGTAAAAATCATAACTCACTCAATTCTTAAGATAAAATCATAAAATTTGGTATGCAGACTCATAACACATATATAAACATGTCCAAAAAATTTTATAATTTTATCCTAAGTAGAACTCGAATTATTCTCGTTTGAATTCGCAGCTCAATTCGCGCATGTAAAGTTCAATTTGCATGCCTAACTTTATAATTCAATAACTCGAGTTATACTAGTCTAAAAGACTTGATTCTTGATCCTATAAACTCTTGTTTTCCACAAGAAATAGTCATAGTATTTGCACAATACCAGGTTTTGCATAGCATAGTCAAAATCGCATGAAAACACAACATATTGAACATGCAAGAAAACTGGGAGTACTTAAACATTTAGCATGCTTATGTACCTTTCATAACTGAACATATATAGCACATATATATACTTCAACTCCTTATCTCATCTAGATTATGATTCTAAAATGATTTGAGCACACCAACCTCTTAATCTTGAAGAAAAAATGCAAAAGAAGTCGAATATGCTCGGTTGTTGCTTTCCTCTTCTTGCTCTCGACTTTGCTCAACCCCTTCGACTTTGGTTAAAATTAGGGCCTCAAAACAGTTTCATGGGGAGTGTAGAATAAAGTAAGAGTGATATAATGTGGTTAGTAGTAAGAGTTGATGGGTAGAACTTGAAATCACTCTCAAACATGCACTCGGGATTTCGAACTCTCCTCCTATCACTAGCTATTTGCTATCGGTTTTCACTCTTGTGGGAGGAGTTTGGAGGAGTTTCTTCACTAACTTGGAGAGGACTAAATGAGGTATCTTTGAGCTGAAGAGGGGACTTAAGTTATAGTCTCATAATGGGCGTTAAGTCTTAGGAGAAGGAAAAAGGGGACAAGGGGAATCAACCCTTCCCAAGGTTTGACATGGGAAGACTCTTGCATGTCTTGGACTTATCTAGCATGCTTAGGAATAAAAAAATAAATCATTTAGGGGCTGAACGTGCTGTGGTTGCAGCATCACATGGAGTGAAAGACAAAGCTTCTTACACCATGAATAAAATACTAAGACACCCATGCTAGCTTAAGGCATATAAATATTCTTAATCAAGTCCTAAACCTTCTTAACTCTAACTAGACTCAATTAGGCATAACTATCACTTAAACGTAGTCTAATCACATAAGTCACATAATAACACTTAGTCAAACAACTCGAAAATGTTTGAAAAATACCGATTTCACTTTAAAGTCGAGCAAGTGACATCGTTCTTATATTTTATCTGATCGGGGCGTTACAGTCTACCCACCTTAAAAGAATTCCGTCCTCGGAATTCAAAAACAAAACAACTAGAAAGCACTAAGAATAAATATACAAAGGGGAACTCAAAACATAAAGTTCGGATAACGCCTCCTATTACCGTCCTCCCTCTCCCAAGTCGCCTCAGTCTCATCGTGTCGGCTCCACAGCACCTTCACCAAGCTCACTGCCCGGTTCCTCAGCTGATGGACCTTCCGGTCCAAGATAGCTACCGGCACCTCCTCATAGGTAAGGTCTCGCTCGACCTGCAGCTCACCGAATTCCACCACATGATTGGGATCATGCACATACCTCCGAAGCATGGAGACATGGAACACGTCGTGCACACCCGACAAGTCTGGTGGTAAAGCCAGCCGATACGCTAAGTTCTCGACTCGATCGAGGATCTCGAACGGTCCAATATAGCGAGGTTTAAGTTTCCCCTTCTTCCCCAAGCGAATCATACCTCTCATGGGTGAAACCTTCAAGAAGACATGATCTCCCACTGCATAAACATGCTCCTGCCTCTCCCGGTCAGCATAGACCTTCTGCCTCTCCTAGGCAGACCTGATGGTCTTCCGGATCTCCTCAACGGTCGCTGCAGTACTCTGAATGAAATCCGGACCTGTAATCCTCCTCTCTCCGACCTCATCCCAATACAAAGGGGTCCGGACCTTACGTCCGTACAAAGCCTCGTACGGGACCATCTTGATCAAAGAGTGATAGCTGTTGTTGTAGGTCAGCTCGACTAGCGGAAGGGCATACTCCCAAGTCAGGCTTCGGTCCAAGACCATAACCCTCAAAATATCCTCCAAGTACTGGATCACACGCTCCGACTGACCATCTGTCTGGGGGTGAAAGGCTGTACTGAACTCCAACCTCGTCCCCATGGCTCGGTACAACGTCCTCCAGAACTGGGATGTGAACTTGGCATCTCGATCCAAAACAATCTCCACGGGCACTCCATGAAGTTTAACAATGTCCTTGACGAACAATTCGGCGTAATCACTTGCCTTCATGGTCGTCCGCACTGGCAGAAAATGGGCAGACTTCGTAAGGCGATCCACTATCACCCAAATCGAATCATACCCGCCCCTCGACTTTGGCAGTCCCACTAAGAAATCCATGGTGATGCACTCCCACTTCCACAGGGGAACCTCAAGGGGCTGCAACAACCCTCTCGGTTTCTGGCGCTCAGCCTTCACTTGCTGACACACCAGGCACCCATCCACGAACTTTGCTACTTGCCTCTTCATGCCTCGCCACCAGAAAGACTTCCTAAGGTCCTGATACATCTTCGTGCTACCAGTATGGATGGTGTACGGGGCACTATGGGCCTCTCTCAAAATCTCCCTTCGCAGCTCCCACACCTTCGGGACACAAAGTCTACCCTCAAAGACCAAGGCCCCATCAGATGCGACAGCGAAACCACCAATTCTACCGGCTTCCGACAACTCTCTCATCCGGCATAGGAAACGGTCATTCGGTTACTCGGCGACTATCCTCTCTCGAAGAGTCGGTCCCACAACTAAAGAGGCCAACACGCCCCCGGCTGCCGAAGTTGACTCTACTGCCTCCAACTGTAATCGCTCGAACTCCCGAAGAAGAACATTCTGCTTGGTGAACAAGCAAGACAGCTGGCCATAACTCCTCCGGCTAAGGGCATCGGCTACCACAAAGCTTTCCCAGGGTGATAGACAATGGTGCAGTCATAGTCCTTGACCAGCTCCAACCATCACGTTGCCTCATGTTCAGCTCCTTCTGAGTGAAAATGTACTTTAGGCTCTTGTGGTCAGTAAAGATCTCACACTTGCCTCCATAGAGGTAGTGCCGCCAAATCTTCAAGGCGTGGACAACTGCAGCTAACTCGAGATCATGAGTGGGGTAGTTCTGCTCGTGAGGCTTCAGCTGCCTCGAAGCATAGGCTACGACTTTCCCCTGCTGCATAAGGACACATCCCAAACCCATCTTCGAAGCATCACTATAGATGGTGAACTCCAAAGTAAGGTCGGGTATAGATAGGACAGGCGCGGTAGTGAGTCTCCTCTTCAACTCCTGGAAACGCTCCTCGCACTAAGAACTCCAATCGAACCTCACGGCCTTCTTCGTAAGGTTGGTCAGTGGCTGGGCTATCTTCGAGAAGCCCTCGATAAACCTCCTGTAGTATCCTGCTAACCCCAGGAAACTACGAACATCTGCAGCACTTCTTGGCGTATCCCACTTGCTCACAGCCTCAATCTTGCTGGGATCCACCTCAATGCCTCGAGCTGTCATAATGTGGCCAAGGAATGCCACACGGTTCAGCCAGAACTCGCACTTCGAAAACTTAGCATACAACTTCTCGCGGCGAAGAGTCTCCAGCACAATCCTCAAATGCTCCTTGTGCTGATCGATGTCTCGGGAATAGACCAGAATGTCGTCGATGAACACAATGACGAACTGGTCCAGGAAAGGATGAAAGACCCTATTCATAAGGTCCATGAAAACGGCTGGGGCATTGCTGAGTCCGAACGGCATGACTACGAATTCATAGTGGCCATAGCGGGTACGGAAAGCAGTCGTAGAAATATCCAACTCCCGGATCTTCAGCTGATGATAGCCAGAACGCAAGTCAATCTTTGAGAAGACGCTGGCTCCTCTCAGCTGGTCGAAAAGGTCCTCAATACGGGGAAGGGGGTACTTTTTCTTGACTGTAAGGGCATTCAACTCCCGATAGCCAATGCACATGCGCATAGATCCGTCTTTCTTCTTTACGAAAAGGACGGGCGCACCCCACGGCGAGACACTCGGACGAATGAAACCGAGCTTAAGCAACTCCTGGATCTGGGCCTTGAGCTCTTGAAGCTCATTCGGCGCCATACGATAAGGAGCCTTAAAAATGGGGCCGGCTCCTGGAATGAGGTCAATGGTGAACTCCACCTGGCGGTCTGGCGGTCCTCCGGGTAAGTCATCAGTAAAGACGTCGAGGTACTCACAAACGATATATACTCGCTCGGGCACCCGCTCATCAACGACGTCGGATACCATGGAAACAAGATAGCCTTGACAGCTACCCTTGGAAAGCTCTTCCTAGCTTGCATAGAAGAGATGACCCGAGGCACAGTCCTCGAACTCACCCCAAAGAACACAACAGGCTGATCGGAAACAGAATAGAGGGTGACTTCGCGCTCCTGGCACCGGATATCGGCTCGGTAACGGGTGAGCCAGTCCATGCCCAAGATCACGTCAAAGTCTCGCATATCAATTACATAGGCATCGACCTCTAGAACTCGGCCACCAATACAGATAGGGAGATTGCGAACCACAGAATCAGATATAATAATTTTTCCCGAGGCTAAACTAAACTCGAGAGGATCACAAGCATGCACGGTGCCAAAAGATAAAGCCTCCAAGCAACGAGAAGAAATAAAAGAATGGGTAGCACCGGTATCACATAAAGCAAAGACATGAACATGGGATATCGAAAGCATTCCGGACATGGTACCTGCATTGCGAGCGGTCTCATCATGGGTGATGGTATAGACTCGGGCCTGACCCCCAGCCCTCTGCTGGAACGGTGGGGGCTGCTGATGCTGCTGATGAGGTGGCGGTGGGGGAAGCTGCTGCTGCTGTGGAGGGAACTGCTGCTGCCTCTTGGGCTCAGGACAGACACTGGCATAATGGCCCGGACGGTTGCAATTGTAACAAGCTCGCTGGTCTGCTAGGCACTCTCCGGCGTGGAACATGCCACACTTAGGGCACCTCGGCAGTTGACCCTGGGTGGGTCGGTCGTCGCGTCTGCCAAAATTTCCCTTCTTGCCCTTCTTCTTGTTCCGATAATCAGATTTTCTCTTGCCTGAACTAGAGCTGGGCTGCACAGACGAGAGGGGCTGAGCATGCTGGACAATGGCCTGGGATGGCTGGGAGGCATGATAGAAAGAAGGAACTGGAGCCAATGGAATGAGACAGCTCTCGACCTCCTGAGCTCGACTCACGGTGTCAGCATAGGACATCAGTCCGTGACTTCTCACCAGTTTACAGATCCTCTGGTTGAGCCCATTGAGAAACTTGCAGGCCTTCTTGGCATCGGTGTTCACTGCGTCGCCCGCAAAAAGGCACATGCGAGTGAAGGTGCGGATATACTCATCCACCATGGACCTGCCCTGCTGCAAGTGGTAAAACTCATGCTCCATTCTGTCCCAAAAGCTCTGGGGAAGGAACTTGTTGCGCACCATCATCTTCATTTGCTCCCAAGAGAGTGCATGGAGCTCCGCCTCTGGCCTCCGAGCCTAGTGGTCAATCCACCAGTCGGAAGCGTCCTCCTTCGTCTGGTAAGCTGCAAGGGATACCCGCTGACGGTCAGGGAGGGGAAGTACAGTAAAGATCTTGTCAAGTTCTTTGATCCACTCTAGCACCGCTGTGGGGTTCTTAGTCCCCGCAAA
>CACSLK010027843.1:3324951-3335495 GCA_902706635.1 Striga hermonthica
ATACAGCATTAGGCTCATGGAAGAGAACAGAACAATCTCACACCTTGGGAAACACGCCCCTCTCTCTCTCTCTCTCTTCCAAGGAGTTCTTCTATTTCTTGTGTTCCACTGATATAAGATCTAGAAAGCTGTTTGAGAATACAGTAGAAGATCTTAAGGTATATAGAGATTCCAATCATACATCCAAACCGGAGACCAAAACCAGCAAGTGACCATACCACGACGACCAGGACGACGAGACGAAGAGATCGCCGTCGAGATCGCCGTCGAGATCGCCGCCGGACTCCGCCGCACACGCCGCCGGAAGGAAGCAGTCGCTGGAGCTTGCAGATGCGCGTGAGAGCGCGTGAATCCTCCGATTTCCGATCGGTCAACGCCGTTGACTTCGTCGTGACGTCAGCTTTCTGGATTGGTCAAGTTTGTTCGATTCCGAGAAGATTTGATTTGCGGTCAACTGTTCGGGCCAGCCAGATCTACATAAATTTTAAGTAGTAAGTTTTCTTCATCAAACCTTTAGATCCGCTGCGCATAGGTTTATGTTGAATGTTTGTCCGTGATTTGTGCATATCGAGATCCTCGTGGGTTCCAACAATCAACACCTCTCAATGAAACCCTCTCAATGAAAGCACCAATGATGACGGATCGTGTTGTTATCTATATTTGGGTTATGAATAAACGGCGCACTCAGGGCCTTCGTTTATCCACCATAGGTGTATCTAGCAGACGCACTCAGGGCCTTCTCCTAGACACTGTGACTTCGAGACGCTCTCAGGGCCTTCTCTCCGACACTGTATGTAAACACGCACTGACGGACTTGTTTATCACACGTTAGAACATAAAGTTCCCCTCAAAATTGGCTCACCAATTCAATACTCAATTCAAGACATAAAATTATGATGAGGTACATGGGGTATTTATCGTTGCATAAATTAAATCTAAGCCTAAATAAACTAGATCTCCTAAATCTTACAATAATAGAAATCCTAACACTAGAAAGCAATAAAATCCTACTATTACCAAATAACTAATAATAATGCTTGGCTTGCACACCAAGCTATTCTAGAAACTCCCAAATTCGGCCTCCTCATCGCACCGCCTCCTTAGTGCGTGCGCGTTCACGAACCCTAGTCCTCGGCGGACTCCGCGTCCTGCGCGCGCCGCACACGCGTGATGACGGACCGTGTTGTTATTTATACGGTTTGTGAATAATCGCGCACTCAGGGCCTTCGATTATCCACGATAGGTGTATCTAACAGACGCACGATCGGCCTTCTCCTAGACACTGTGACTTTGAGACGCTCTCAGGGCCTTCTCTCAGACACTGTATGTAAACACGCACTGACGACCTTGTTTATCACACGTTAGAACATAAAGTTCCCCGCAAAATTGGCTCTCCAATTCAATACTCCATTCAAGACATAAAATAATGATGAGGTACATGAGGTATTTATAGTTGCAAAATAAATCTAAGCCTAATAGATCTAGATCTCCTATTCTATGCAATAATATAAATCCTAACACTAGAAAGCAATAAAATCCTAAACCTACCGAATAACTAATGCTTGGCTTGCACACCAAGCAATTCTAGAAGCTCTCTCAAACCCCTCACATGCTTAAACTCTCGGCCGCCCTAATCTCGCGCCGCCTCACCTCGCGCGTCACACGCATGTGCGTGCGTCTCGCACTCCTCCGCCGACTGGGACTCTTGCGCGCCTGCCTCGTATGCACTCCCATGCGTGCGCCCAGTCCCGCGCCGAACTCCTCGCGCGCGTGCGCGCTGCCTTTCCCGCCTATGCCTACCGCACATAGGACTCCCACGCGCTGCACGCGCGCGCCATCTCGCCCTTGCCGTGCCTGCCTGATGACGGATCGATCTTTTGTCTATACTGGGTTGCGAATAAACGACGCACTGCGGCCTTCGTTTATCCCCGATAGGTGTATCTAGCAGACGCACTCAGGGCCTTCTTCTAGACACTGTGACTTCGAGACGCTCTCAGGGCCTTCTCTCCGACACTGTATGTAAAGACGCACTAATGGACTTCTTTATCACACGTTAAGAACATAAAGTTCCCCCTCAAGATTGTCTCACCAATTCAATACTCAATTCAACTTGTAAAATATGATGAGGTACATGGGGCCTACCAAAATACTAATGCTTGGCTTGCACACCAAGCAAATCTAGAAGCTCCCTAATTCATCACATGTTCAAACTCCTCGGCCACGCAACTCCTTCGGCCCGTCTCACGCATCGCGCGCCGACCCTCAGCTCTCCTAGTCCTTGGCGCGCGAGGTATCGCGCGCCTCGTGTGTGTTGCACGCGTGCGCCCCAGCGCGATCCCCGTCCTTGCCGCCATTGCCCAGCGCGTGCGTCCCCTCACGTAAGTCGCCTAATCCTCCGCAGCTTAGGACACCATCCGCGTCATCCCACTCGCGTCCTACCGCGCGCCCCTCGTCGTTGCTGCCATCCTCCCGCGCGTACGTGCCGTCACCCGGTACTCCCTCGCCTACGCGGTCGTGGTCAGCGCCTCCCATCGCATCGCCCGCTACGCCTATGCCTCTACGGATTAGGCGTTCGCCCGCGTCGCTGGTACTCGCGTGCCCATCGCGCGCCTCGCCCCAGCTGGCCAACCATCGCACGTCCCGATCACTTGCGCGGCTGCTGCCCACGTTCGACGTCCCCGTGCTCTTCTCGCGTTCGCTTGTCCCAGCCGTCCCCACGGCCTGGCCACCTATCGCACACCCGCGTGCACCCGCCGTCGTGTTCATTCCCCTATCGCGCGCATCACGACCCGATGCGCGCCTCACGCTCGATAGCTGATCCTCCTCGACCCCTTTGCCGTCCGACTCCGTTGGCCCGCCCGATGGCCATGGATCCCATCCATCAATCCCAATGCAATCACCAACTCTCCAAATCCACCCATCCTCCGTTCTACTCTTACCTCCCTTTCGGGCCACCATCTTGCGAACCCGCCTTTTTCTCGCACAAGGCTTGCACAAACACTTCTCCTCTTTTGCTGTTGCCTTGTGTTTCCTTCGAGCTCGTTTGGTCTTGCTTTTCCTAGGCTTCAACTTTGCTTGTGGACCACATCCCTTTGGGAAGTCTCTTACACATGATGGTCGATTATTCGGGCTTGATGGCTCTTCCAACATGTTCTCTAACCATAAAACGAGACCATCGTCACCTTCATCGTCTGACTCACCGGGGTTGATGACCACTTCCGTATCATTCCCCTCCTCTTCGAGACTTTCCTTGTCCTCAAGAATTAAGAAATTAAGCGCACCTTCCCCTTCATTGTTCTCAACCACCATCGCTTCTCGGGCTTCCATGAGTTGTCGTTCGTACTCCTCAATATTTCTTCGCTCATGAAGCTCATCAAGATATGTTGCTTCCCATGGTGTGAGTTCTCTTTCCAACCCTTCCAACATCTCAAGATCTTCCCAGTCCAACTCATCCATTGGTGGGTAAGACATAATTAAATTTATTTTTTTAAGACTCTTAAAAAATCGAAAAATAAATGGGGAAAAATTCGAAAAATTCGAACCCCCAACAAAGACTCAAAAAAATCGAAACAAAAGAAATTCGGCCCCTCAAAAAAAGGTAATAACCGAACAAAAATCAAACAAAACAAAGGACTAACAAGATGACACTTTTTTTTTTTTTAATGAAATTTCGAAAATTTCGACTAAAAAAAAAGAGAAATTCGGTCCCTCACCAAAAGGCAAACCGAAAAAAATAAAAAGATAAGATAGACAAAATATCGATCAGCACCTCTCAACGAGAGCACCAATGATGACGGATCGATCTTTTGTCTATACTGGGTTGCGAATAAACGACGCACTGTGGCCTTCGTTTATCCCCGATAGGTGTATCTAGCAGTCGCACTCAGGGCCTTCTTCTAGACACTGTGACTTCGAGACGCTCTCAGGGCCTTCTCTCCGACACTGTATGTAAAGACGCACTAATGGCCTTCTTTATCACACGTTAAGAACACAAGGTTCCCCCTCAAAATTGGCTCACCAATTCAATACTCAATTCAACTTGTAAAATATGATGAGGTACATGGGGTATTTATAGTTGTAAAATAAATCTATGCCTAAATCTAATAGATCTCCTAAATATTGCATGAATAGAAATCCTAAGTCTAGAGAGCAATAAAATCCTAAACCTACCAAAATACTAATGCTTGGCTTGCACACCAAGCAAATCTAGAAGCTCCCTAATTCATCACATGTTCAAACTCCTCGGCCACGCAACTCCTTCGGCCCGTCTCGCGCGTCGCGTGCCGACCCTCGGCTCTCCTAGTCCTTGGCGCGCGAGGTATCGCGCGCCTCGTGTGTGTTGCACGCGTGCGCCCCAACGCGATCCTCGTCCTTGCCGCCATCGCCCAGCGCGTGCGTCCCCTCACGTAAGTCACCTAATCCTCCGCAGCTTAGGACACCATCCGCGTCATCCCACTCGCGTTCTACCACGCGCCCCTCGTCGTTGCTGCCATCCTCCCGCGCGTACGTGCCGTCGCCCGGTACTCCCTCGCCTACGCGGTCGTGGTCAGCGCCTGCCATCGCATCGCCCGCTACGCCTATGCCCTTACGGATTAGGCGTTCGCCCGCGTCGCTGGTACTCGCGTGCCCATCGCGCGCCTCGCCCCAGCTGGCCAACCATCGCACATCCCGATCACTTGCGCGGCTGCTGCCCACGTTCGACGTCCCCGTGCTCTTCTCGCGTTCGCTTGTCCCAGCCGTCCCCACGGCCTGGCCACCTATCGCACACCCGCGTGCACCCGCCGTCGTGTTCATTCCCCTATCGCGCGCATCACGACCTGATGCGCGCCTCACGCTCGATAGCCGATCCTCCTCGACCCCTTTGCCGTCCGACTCCGTTGGCCCGCCCGATGGCCATGGGTCCCATCCATCCATCCCAATGCAATCACCAACTCTCCAAGTCCACCCATCCTCCGTTCTACTCTTACCTCCCTTTCAGGCCACCATCTTGCGAACCTGCCTTTTTCTCGCACAAGGCTTGCACCAACACTTCTCCTCTTTTGCTGTTGCCTTGTGTTTCCTTCGAGCTCGTTTGGTCTTGCTCCTCCTAGGCTTCAACTTTGCTTGTGGACCACATCCCTTTGGCCAGTCTCTTACACATGATGGTCGATTATTCGGGCTTGATGGCTCTTCCAACATGTTCTCTAACCATAAAACGAGACCATCGTCACCTTCATCGTCTGACTCACCGGGGTTGATGACCACTTCCGTATCACTGCCGTGTCCCGCCTGCGCGTGCACGCCGTCCCCTTGCCATGCCTAGTCCCGTGAGGACTAGGCCTCGCGCGCCCGTACCGTATGTACGTGCATCCGCTCGCGTCCGAGCGCTTCCATCCCTTTTGCGCGCGTCCCATCCAATTCCCGCGTACTCGTTAATCGTCCATTTGTGCGCATCATCGATGCGCACTTTTTGCGTTTCAGCCCTCCAAGTCCACTAGCCTCGCCGGTGCTAATCTCTACTTCCGTATCATTCCCCTCCTCTTCGAGACTTTTCTTGTCCCTAAGGATAAGAAAATTCAGTACCTCCACATCACTCTCCTCTTCGATAGGCAAATCTCCTCGATCCTCAGTCCTTAACTTAATTCGCTTTCCCGGTCGACCAAATTCCATCTTACCTCGCTTGTAGTCAGTTGTAATGGGCCCAAGTGTCTCCAACCATTGCACGCCCAATACTACATCCGTTGCCCTTAGTGGTAAAGCATAGAGATCGATTTCCAACTCTTGGTCTTGAGCCATTATTGGAACCTTCTTGAATAACTAATTTCCTTGAAGTTCATGTCCATTGGCTACCTTGACCACAAACGTCTTAACCTTAGTGGGTTTTAACTTCAACCTCTTGGCTATCCTCTTGTCAATGAAATTCAAGCTCGATCCACTATCCACCAACACTTCCAACAGCATGTCTTTAATTTCCGCAGTGAACCTGATCATCTTTGGACCTTGTTTCTTGCACTTTACCATCTGTAATAGCGTCTCCTCGTGTGGTTCTCCCTCTTCCTCAAATTCCAACAAAAAGACCTCCTTACCTTTGCACCTGTGGCCTGGCGTAAACTTTTCGTTGCAGGAATAGAAAGGCCTTTTTCTCGCCGTCGTTGCATCTCTTCGTCGGTAAGCCCCCGTATGTTGCTCGTCGTCCTAACGGTTTCTCCCAATGGCTTGCTTTCGGCTCGCGCCGCTTGCTCCTCAGTGGTGCGCTTGGTCTCCGTGCGCACTTCGCTTGGCCTTGCCTTGCGTACCGCCACGAGATGATCTTCGTTCAATCTAGCCGACTCTATGGCTGCTCGCATCGACCCTGGCCTATCTAACCTTACTTCGGCTGCCAACTCAGCCTTTAGTCACCCAACAAATGGAAGTTCCTACTAGCGCAGCCTCGGGCCAGTCCCGCACTCTACTAGCGATGCGTTCGAACTCTTTTTGATAATCCCTTAGATTACCCACTTGTTTGATTCTTGACGGAGCCTCGTTGTAATCGTGGTAGTCACTCGAGCCAAACCTCGTGATGAGCTCCTTTTCAAAATCTCTCCAATGCATGTGCTCACCCTGGTTTTTGTGCACCACCCATTGCCACCAAACGTTTGCTTCTCCATCAAGGTGATAAGTAGCAATTTGAACTCGTTCGTACCTTGGCACATCATTGATCTCAAAGAATTGCACAGCTCGACTCAACCATGCATCCGGGTCTGTTCTCGTGAACGTGGGCATAATAATTTTCGGTCTCGTACTTGCCCGCTCTTCCCGTGGATCGTCGCGATCGTGGTATCGGGCATGTCCCTCGTCCCGTCATTCATCGCATCGTCGGCCCTCGCGATGTGGTCCCTGCTCGTCGCGTGCCGCATGCGACGCGTACGATGCGTGTGATCGCCAATCGTCGTCCTCCTCGCGCCTTCGGTCGTGATGTGCGCGTCCATCGTGTCGTCGTCGGCCGTCGTGGTGGTGCTCTGCGCGTGATGCGTGTGTGCCCCGCGATCGGCGATCGTCCTCGCGCTCGGTCCCGGTGCTTGTCGCCGTGGACCTCGACCCGTGACGCCTCCTTGGCCGCGTGTTCATGCGCGTTAGCTGCCCGGCCAAGTCCTGGACCATTAGTTCGATCCTTCCCAAGTTCTCGTTGGTAGCATGTTGACCATCGCCGATGATCTTCATGTTGTCTTCCAACGCTTGAATCCTCTCACCGTTTGACATCATAATTTTTTTTTTTGACTCTAAAAAATTTAAAAATAATAGGGAAAAAATTCGAAAATTCGAACCCCCAACAAGACTCAAAAAATCGAAACAAAAAGAAATTCGGCCCCTCAACAAAAGGTAATAACCGAACAAAAATCAAACAAAGGACTAACAAGATGACACTTTTTTTTAAGACTCAAATTCGAAAAATAAAAGGGAAAATTCGAACCAAAAAATTCGAACCCCAACAAAAAATAAAGAGAAATTCGGCCCCTCAGCAAAAGGCAAACCGAAAAAAAGAAAAGATACGTTAAATAAAAACACGATCAGCACCTCTCAATGAGAGCACCAAAGGTGACGGATCGTGTTGTTATTTATACGGTTTGTGAATAATGGCGCACTCAGGGCCTTCGATTATCCACGATAGGTGTATCTAATAGACGCACTATCGGCCTTCTCCTAGACACTGTGACTTTGAGACGCTCTCAGGGCCTTCTCTCAGACACTGTATGTAAACACGCACTGACGGCCTTGTTTATCACACGTTAGAACATAAAGTTCCCCTCAAAATTGGCTCACCAATTCAATACTCCATTCAAGACATAAAATAATGATGAGGTACATGGGGTATTTATAGTTGCAAAATAAATCTAAGCCTAATAGATCTATATCTCCTATTCTATGCAATAATATAAATCCTAACACTAGAAAGCAATAAAATCCTAAACCTACAAAATAACTAATGCTTGGCTTGCACACCAAGCAATTCTAGAAGCTCTCCCAAACCCCTCACATGCTTAAACTCTCGGCCGCCCTAATCTCGCGCCGCCTCACCTCGCGCGTCGCACGCGTGTGCGTGCGTCTCGCACTCCTCCGCGGACTGGGACTCTTGCGCGCCTGCCTCGTACGCGCTCCCATGCGTGCGCCCAGTCCCGCGCCGAACTCCTCGCGCGCGTGCGCGCTGCCTTTCCCGCCTATGCCTACCGCACATAGGACTCCCGCGCGCTGCCCCTGCACGCGCGCGCCATCTCGCCCTTGTCGTGCCTGCCGTGTCCCGCCTGCGCGTGCACGCCGTCCCCTTGCCATGCCTAGTCCCGTGAGGACTAGGCCTCGCGCGCCCGTACCGTATGTGCGTGCATCCGCTCGTGTCCGAGCGCTTCCATCCCCTTTGCGCGCGTCCCGTCCAATTCCCGCGTACTCGTTAATCGTCCATTTGTGCGCATCATCGATGCGCACTTTTTGCGTTTCAGCCCTCCAAGTCCACTAGCCTCGCCGGTGCTAACCTCCACTTCCGTATCAACGCGCCGGCTCTTGCGCGCGCTCCGTCCGTGTCGCTTGCTGCCTGCGCGTGCACGCTGCCTTCCTCGCCTATGCCTATCGAGCATAGGCATGCGCCCGCGTCTTCGCTGCACTCGCGCGCTATCGCGCGCACCTCGCCATCGCCGACCTTCTCGCGCGCGTCCGTGCCCGCCAGTCCTAGGCCTACAAGGCCTAGGCCGTTGCCCGCGTCCTCACTAATCGTGTGCCCAGCGCTCCCCGCATGCCCATCGTCCGCTGCTCCGCGCGTGCCGCCAATCACCGTGGCCTGCTCGTCTACCGCGCACCCTCGTGCACCTGCAGTGCCGCGCGTACCGCCAACATTTGTGGCCTGTTCCTCGGTCGTGTATCCGCGTGCCCCCTGTTCCTTCCAAGTGCCGAACGCCAACGCGTCCCAGTCAACTCCGTACTCACTCGTCCACCTATACGCACTCGCTGTCCGTCCGTTGCTGCCCTCTGCGCGTGCTAATGCTCGCGCATTGCCCGTCCATCCGCAGCAGTCCCTCGCGCGCATCAACCACTCAACATCCACCCCCTGCGCGCCACTTCGCCTAATCTCCAAGCGCCATGCGTGTCTACGCCAATGCGCGTGTGCGCGCCCTTGTCTACTGCCTTGTACACGCCACTTCTCATGTGCGTGAGTGCCCCGCATACGAGCTCGTACCCGTCTTTTAGGCCATGCATGCGTCGTTTTGGCCCTTTCTCCAGCCTCATCGGGTCGTCTTGCCTCTTGGATCTTCTTGTCGTTGGGGCTCGGAACCTACTTCTGCATCACCGCGCCAGCGCAGCCCGCGCCCGCGCCCAGTGCAGCCCGCGCAGCCTGCTGATACGGAAGTGGTTATCAACCCAGGCGAGTCGGAGGATGAAGGTGGCGATGGTCTCGATATTTGGCTAGAAAATGTGTTGGAGGAGCCATCTAGTCCTATTTACCGGCCATCACCTGTGAGGGATTGGCCGAAAGGGTGCGGTCCAAGAGCTAAACTTAAGCCTAGGAGACGCAAGACCAAAAGAGCTCGAAGGAAAGGCAAGGCAAAGGCTAAAGAAGAAACGTGTTGGTGCAAGCCTTGTACGAGAAAGAGACGAGTTCACAATATGGAGGCTCGAAGGCGAGGTAAGAGTAGAATGGAGGATGGTTGGATTTGGCGAGCTGGCGATTGTATTGGGTTGGATGGATGGGATCCATGGCCGTCGGGAGAGCTAAAAGAATCGGGCGAGCACTTGAGGTCGGTTGGCGACGAGGGTGCGAGCACGAGCAAAGAACGCGCATCGTACCTTGATGCGCGTAATGGGTCAAAGGGACGAAACAATGCACGGGCGAGTGACGACGAGGTGCCGGACGCGAGCAATGCACGATGGTGCGCATCGGAAGAATCGGCAACGGAGGGAAGCGGCACGCGGATGGCAACAGGCGTACGCGGGAGCGTGGTAGGCAATCAGGCCACGGGGACGGTTGGGACGCGCAGTGCAGCGGGTGCACGGGGGCGCGCGATAGAGGATCGGGACGCATGGGTGCTGGGGGCGACGCGCGAGGCATGGGACGACGGCGCGAGCGGCACGGACATGAGAGGCGTACGCGGCACTCGCGTAGGTGGCAGGGACGCGCAGGATGTAGGCGGCAGCGGCGATGGGTGCGCGACAGTGCGCAAGTGCGGGATAAGCACGGACGACCCAATCCACGCGGGCGTAGGAATGCTGGGCAATGACGAGTACGCGCGCGAGATGGTTGGCATAAACGAAGCACGCGAAACAACATGCGCGAGTCCTAGTTTCCGAAGGACTAGGCGAGAGAGCTGAGGAGGCGGCGTGCGCGTACGGGGCACACGAGGCACGCGATACCTCGCGCGCCGAGAATTAGGAAAGCTGAGGGTCGGCGCGCACGGATAGACGCGGATGAGAAGTGAGGTGGCCGAAAGTTGGAAATTGGTAGCATTCTAGAATTGCTTGGTGTGCAAGCCAAGCATTAGTTATTTGGTAGTAATAGGATTTTATTGCTTTCTAGTGTTAGGATTTCTATTATTGCAAGATTT
>CACSLK010027843.1:3370346-3380347 GCA_902706635.1 Striga hermonthica
GAACGCGGGCGCAAGATGGACGGGTGCACGGGTGCACGCGGAGACGCCGTAGGCGATATGGGCGCGGACGACGGATGGGACGCGCGGGGCAGGAGCAGGGCGCGCGCAAAGGCGCGCGAGTTGGGCGGAAGCGCAGACGTCCTAGTCCACGGGGGCATAGGACAGGCGTGCGTGGACGCGCGCGAGAAGGATGGCAAGAGCTGGGCATGCGCGGTGGCACGCGAGTGGGATGACGCGGATGGTATCCTAAGCTGCGGAGGATTAGGCGACTTACGTGAGGGGACGCACGCGCTGGGCGATGGCGGCAAGGACGGGGATCGCGCTGGGGCGCACGCATGCAACACACACGAGGCGCGCGATACCTCGCGCGCCAAGGACTAGGAGAGCCGAGGGTCGGCGCGCGACGCGTGAGACGGGCCGAAGGAGTTGCTTGGCCGAGAGTTTTGAACATGTGGGATTTTAGGGAGCTTCTAGATTTGCTTGGTGTGCAAGTAAAGCATTAGTATTTTGGTAGCTTTAGGATTTTATTGCTTTCTAGAGTTAGGATTTCTATTCTTGCAATATTTAGGAGATCTATTAGATTTAGGCATAGCTTTATTTTACAACTATAAATCCCCCATGTACCTCATCATATTTTAGAAGTTGAATTGAGTATTGAATTGGTGAGCCAATCTTGAGGGGGAACTTTATGTTCTTAACGTGTGATAAAGAAGGCCATTAGTGCGTCTTTACATGCAGTGTCGGAGAGAAGGCCAATAGTGCGTCTTGAAGTCACGGTATCTAGAAGAAGGCCCTGAGTGCGTCGGCTAGATACACCTATCGGGGATAAACAAAGGCCGCAGTGCGTCGTTTATTCGCACCCAAGTATAGGCAAAAGATCGATCCGTCATCATTGGTGCTTTCATTGAGAGGTGCTGATCGATATTTTGTCTATATTATCTTTTTATTTTTTTCGGTTTGCCTTTTGGTGAGGGACCGAATTTCTCTTTTTTTTTTTGAGTCGAAATTTTTGAATTATTTCGAATTTTTCATTATAAAAAAGTGTCATCTTGTTAGTCTTTTGTTTGATTTTTTTCGGTTATTACCTTTTGTTGAGGGGCCGAATTTCTCTTTGTTTCGATTTCTTGAGTCTTTGTTCGAATTTTTCGAATTTTTCCCCATTTATTTTTCGATTTTTTAGAGTCTTAAAAAAAAAAAAAAATTAATTATGTCTTACCCACCAATGGATGAGTTGGACTGGGAAGATCTTGAGATGTTGGAAGGGTTGGAAAGAGAACTCACACCATGGGAGGCAACATATTTAGACGAGCTTCATGAAAGAAGGAATATTGAGGAGTATGAACGACAACTCATGGAAGCCCGAGAAGCAATGGTGGTTGAGGACAATAAAGGGGTAAAGTTGAAAGCTCAAGGTCAAAGGATGAGAGTGGATCTCTATGCATTGCCATTGAAGGCAGCTGATGTAGTGCTTGGATGCCAGTGGTTGGAGACTCTTGGTCCAATTACAACCGATTATTGGAAAGGGACTATGGAATTCGGGAGGTCAAGCAAGAGGGTTAAGTTGAGGACTGAGGATCCAGGCAGGTCACTTGATGAAGATAACGGGGATGGTCGAGGTGAGACGCTGAATTTTCTAATCCTTGGGGACAAGGAAGGTCTTGAAGAGGAGGGGAATGATACGGAAGTGGCATTGGCGTCCGGCGAGTCTAGTGAGGAGCGAAGGGGCAAAAGGTGCGCATCGGCACTTAATGCGCACGAGTGGGCGAACAGGCCGCGCACGCGGGTTTGGCGAGGAGAACGCGGGCGCAAGATGGACGGGTGCGCGGGTGCACGCGGAGACGCCGTAGGCGATATGGGCGCGGACGACAGATGGGACGCGCGGGGCAGGAGCAGGGCGCGCGCAAAGGCGCGCGAGTTGGGCGGAAGCGCAGACGTCCTAGTCTGCGGGGGCATAGGACAGGCGTGCGCGGACGCGCGCGAGAAGGACGGCAAGAGCTGGGCATGCGCGGTGGCACGCGAGTGGGATGACGCGGATGGTGTCTAAAGCTGCGGAGGATTAGGCGACTTACGTGAGGGGACGCACGCGCTGAGCGATGGCGGCAAGGACGGGGATCGCGCTGGGGCGCACGCGTGCAACACACACGAGGCGCGCGATACCTCGCGCGCCAAGGACTAGGAGAGCCGAGGGTCGGCGCGCGATGCGTGAGATGGGCCGAAGGAGTTGCGTGGCCGAGAGTTTTGAACATGTGGGATTTTAGGGAGCTTCTAGATTTGCTTGGTGTGCAAGCCAAGCATTAGTATTTTGGTAGCTTTAGGATTTTATTGCTTGCTAGAGTTAGGATTTCTATTCTTGCAATATTTAGGAGATCTATTAGATTTAGGCATAGCTTTATTTTACAACTATAAATCCCCCATGTACCTCATCATATTTTAGAAGTTGAATTGAGTATTGAATTGGTGAGCCAATCTTGAGGGGGAACTTTATGTTCTTAACGTGTGATAAAGAAGGCCATTAGTACGTCTTTACATGCAGTGTCGGAGAGAAGGCCAATAGTGCATCTTGAAGTCACGGTATCTAGAAGAAGGCCCTGAGTGCGTCGGCTAGATACACCTATCGGGGATAAACGAAGGCCGCAGTGCGTCGTTTATTCGCACCCAAGTATAGGCAAAAGATCGATCCGTCATCATGGCGCTCGTACGTGCGCCGCGGGACACGCTGCTGGCGTGCGACGCGTCGCTGTATACGCGGACTGGCTGGACGGTCGCGGTAACACGTTGCCATGCGTAGGTGTGCGTGCACTGTGCACGTCTATGCACACAACTGCGGTATCACGACGCTTGGCTGTCGAGTGCTAGACACGCGTGCGCGTTGCTGGGCGCGCGGACGCTGCCTGTGCACTTGCTGGCTTGCCGCGCACACCGCGTGCGGTAGGCATCACGGTCGGCATTTCGCCGGCCGTCCGGCTATTTTCTCCGGCAGTCCACATATGAATGATCATGTTTTGACTTAAACAATATAATTATGAAATAAACGTTCGAGACTTGCTGGTTAAAAACTGAAATCACTCGGGAGGGCTTATATAGCACCTCCGAGGCCATTTTACTAAAATAACTTGGACCGAACGACTTGACATCGACATGATCTCCCTACAATGAGCTTAACTATATAAATAGAAGGTAAATAGGGGTATACCCTTCAATTCGGTCGAAGATTGCACCACGACTTGCGTGCGGTTGCAATGCTTAAACGTGTGTGTGCTTGCTTCCCTTGTGCTTCCACCTTCCTTAGCTATTTTTGTGTAATTTTTTCACTATTATTTCCTCACTATTTTCCCTCTTGAATAAGCTGAAGTTGGATGAGTTGGTGCATGGAATTGTGCATGAAAAATCTCACACGCACGGTTATTTTGAAACAGATGAAACCGAGGCCAACCTGGGGTGAAAGGAGGTGATTGATGATGCATTTCCTTTTAATGCCAAGTGTTTCAATCAAGGGCTGAAGTGTGGCATGTTTGGCCTAGTCATTGCCGTGGTGGCGGCCATGCACGGGCTTAGTCATCGCCCGTGCATGCGTGGTGCGCCGTGTGTGCAAGCAAGGAGGTGAATCATCACCCCACTTGCACACCCAACTTCATCCTTTCTCATTTTCTCACGGCTCATCAAATACTTGAGATTTGGGGTGGCTTAACTTGATCATCGTGCTTAATGTTTCATAAGCATGCGCTTAGCGCCTAATGGCGCGCGCTGCATGTGCTACGCGTAGCGGTGCGCGCTGCGCGCGCTCGCGTGCGCGGCTAACGCACGGCGTGCGTGCATGAATACATGAACGTGCACATACTTAGTGCAATTCATGACTTAACCTAGTTTCGACTTAGAACTTAATTCCGAACATGTTGAACTATCAATAATTAATCCCGATTAATGATGTCCGTTTATAAAATAAGCGGTTTGGAAATTAATTATCGAATTAACTCGGTTAATACTTAACTGAATGAACTTTTCGACTTAACGTCGAACGTATTTACTGAAGATGAACGGAATTGATAAAAGATAATACATCGCTTGTATTAACAAAAAGTTGGATCATTACAATCTACCCTCCTTAAAATATTTCCGTCCTCGGAAATATAAAACAAAACATATATATATGAAAATATACATATCAAAATTGAAAGTCGGGAAAACGAGCGCGAATGTCAGCCTCCTGCTCCCAAGTGGCTCCGTGGCGATCCCACTGAATACGAAAGAGGGGAACATTGCGCTTCCGGAGCCGTCGAACCTGTCGGTCCAACACAGCTACCGGTCGCTCCTCGTAAGATAAGTCCGGATGAATCTCAATATCAGTATGAGGAATGACATGATCGGGGTCGCACACGTACTTGCGTAACATAGATACATGAAAGACATTGTGAACATTGGATAGCTCGGGAGGTAAGGCTAAACGATACGCAACATCGCCCACTCGCTCAAGTACCTCGAACGGGCCAATAAACCGAGGGTGTAACTTCCCTCTTTTCCCAAATCGAATAACTCCGCGAAATGGACTAACTCTGAGAAAAGCGTGCTCACCAACTTCGAACTGAATATCTCGTCAATGATGATCGGCGGTTGATTTCATTCTACTCTGAGCTGTTCTGAGTCTCTGCCGGATCAACTCGACTTGCTCGGCTGTCTCCTCGATTAGCTTCGGACCGAGTACTCGACGTTCTCCGACGTCGTCCCAATAAAGAGGGGAATGACATTTACGACCGTATAGTGCCTCATAAGGAGCCATCTGAATAGAAGAATGATAACTGTTGTTGTACGCAAACTCGATGTACGGCAATAAAGACTCCCATTTAGCACCTCTGTCAACAGTCAAAGCCCGCAACATATCCTCTAACGTCTGTATAGTCCGCTCCGTCTGTCCGTCAGTCTCGGGATGGTAGGCTGAACTGAAAGCTAACTTCGTACCCATTGCCTCGTGTAAACTCTTCCAGAATCTGCTGGTGAATCTGGGATCTCTGTCTCACACAACAGTAACAGGTACTCCATGGAGTCGAACAATTCCACGGACATAAATCTCAGCCAACCGATCCAAAGACATACTCATCGATACTGGTAATAAGTGGGCAACCTTAGTCAACCTGTCGACCACGACCCAGATAGCGTCGTGATGTTCAGACGACCTCGGTAACCCTGTAACAAAATCCATTGCAACTTCCTCCCACTTCCACCTTGGAATCGGCAGTGGTCGTAGAAGGCCTATCGGACTCTTATGCTCGGCCTTGACTTGCTGACATGTTAAACATTTTCTTACAAAGTCGGCAACGTCTTTCTTCAATCCCTTCCACCAAAACGACCCTTTCAGGTCATGGTACATCTTTGTGCTTCCTGGATGGGCTAGATAGGGTGCAGTATGAGCCTCAGATAAAATCTCCTTTCTCAACGCTTCGACTTTCGGCACCACAATTCTGCCACGAAACTCCAAGGCCCCATCAGTGCCTTGGTGAAAACCTTCGACGCCTCCGGCACGACCTTAGCATCAATCGTATGAATGAATTCATCTGTATCCTGCTCTTGCCGGATTCTCTCTCTCAACGTCGGCTGAACTTGCATAGAATTTACACTCCCCAAACTGACTGTAAGAAGTGAATCAACTAGCTGGATCTGCATCCGGGCAAATTCATGAATCAATTGACTCTGCTGAGTAATAACGTATGTCAAGTCACCCTTCACCTTGCGGCTTAGGGCATCAGCAACAACATTCGCCTTTCCCGGATGATACTGGATCGTACAATCTTAATCCTTGACGAGTTCTAACCAACGGCGTTGCCTCATGTTGAGCTCCTTCTGGGTAAAGATATACTGCAAGCTTTTATGATCAGTAAAGATTTCACATTGACCGCCGTATAGATAGTGTCGCCAAATCTTGAGGGCATGAACAACTGCAGCCAACTCCAAGTCGTGCGTCGGATAGTTCTGTTCATGTATTTTAAGCTGGCGTGGGGCATAAGCAACGACCTGGCCGTCTTGCATAAGTACACATCCCAAACCCTGCCTCGATGCATCACTATAGATGGTGAAGCTCCGAGAAGGATCAGGTATAGTCAACACCGGTGCCGTCGTAAGCCTTCTTTTCAGCTCCTGGAAGCTCGACTCACAACGGTCTGTCCACTCAAACTTTACAGACTTCCTCGTCAGCTGGGACAAAGGAAGTGCAATCTTCGAGAACCCCTCGATAAATCTGCGATAATAACCTGCAAGGCCGAGGAAACTACGATCCTCGAACGGATTCTTTGGTGCTAACCAATTTTGGACTGCAGTAATTTTGGAAGGATCAACTTCAATACCTGCTGAAGTGATAATGTGGCCAAGAAAAGCCACTCGTTGAAGCCAAAATTCGCACTTGGAGAACTTTGCATATAACTTCTCTCGTCTAAGGGGCGAAAGAACGGCCCTCAGATGCTCCTCGTGCTCCTTCTGGCTCTTGGAATATATATGAATATCATCAATGAAAACGATAACGAACTGGTCGAGAAAAGGATGAAATACACGGTTCATCAAGTCCATGAATACGATGATTTATGACTCCTTGCCAAACGGCATAACCACGAACTCGAAGTGACCGTATCTCGTACGAAAAGCTGTATTGGGTATGTCTGACTCCTTGATTTTCAGTTGATGGTAGCCTGAACGCAAATCGATCTTAGAAAACACGCAAGCACCCCTCAACTGATCAAATAAATCATCGATTCTGGGAAGTGGATATTTGTTCTTAATCGTCAACCGGTTAAGATCCCGGTAGTCGATACACATACGCATGGATCCATCCTTCTTCTTGACAAAAAGGACTGGTGCTCCCCAAGGAGAAACGCTCGGTCGTATGAAACCGAGATTCAGCAACTCTTGAATTTGGGTCTTTAATTCCTGCAATTCTTTAGGCGCCATTCTGTACGGTGCCTTTGAAACGGGTCCGGCTCCAGGGATGAGATCAATGGAAAATTCCACCTGTCGACAAGGTGGACCTCCGGGAAGCTGGTCTGGAAACACGTCCATGAACTCACGAACGATAGGAATGTCATGAGGTGAACGTGTCTTTGAGTCGTCCCCAACGAGGCTCACAAGATAACCCTGGCAATCACCTCGTCGAAGAATCTTTCTGGCTTTCGCAATAGAAATAATATGTGGCAGAGTACGAGTCCTGGAGCCGTAATAAGTGATCTGATCATCTCCCGGAAGATAAAGAGTAATCTCCCGGTCATAACATCGAATATCTGCGTGAAATCGAGTTAGCCAATCCATACCGAGTATGATGTCAAAATCCCTCATCTCGATAACATAAGTATCAGTAATCAAAATACGGCCGCCGATGGAAAGGCTGAGATCGGTGGCCCTCGCGTCAGTTACTATCTTTCTTCCCGAGGCTAGACTCACCTCGAGAGGATCGACAGCGGTAGTGGAACGAACCTCAATGGCTTCGAGACATGGACGTGATATAAAAGAATGGGTCGCTCCGGTATCAAATAGGGCATAGACAGGCACATCATTAAGAATAATCATCCCGGACATGGTACCTGGATGCTGGTCGGCCTCCCTCTGGTCAACTGCAAAAACGCGAGCCTGTTGTCTGCCGCGTTGCTGTTGTTGTGGTCGTGGTGGTTGTTGCCTGGGCTGCTGTTGTTGAAGTTGATGTTGTTGGGGTTGCTGTGGCTGTTGACGTTGTTGCGGTTGTTGTTGCAGTCGTTCTGGACAGTTGTTGCTGAAGTGACCTGGCTGGCGGAAAAAGAAACAAACATTCTGGCCCACGAGACATTCTCCACGATGGTGTTTCCCGCAGGTTGGGCATTCCGGTATTGTCTTCTGTCTTTGGCGGTTCCTGCGATCATCTGGACCTCCTTTGAACTTTCTTTTATTCTTGTTGGTCGATGGTTGAACAACTTTGGGCTGGGCTGGTGGTTGAGCAACTGGCTGAGCTGGTGTCTAGAGGGCTTCACGTCGGATACTGGCATCAACTTCCTGTGCAATGGCAACTGCGCGGGCGTAGGTCTGGACGCCATGACCTACAATGTTGTGGCGGACTGCTGGGCGAAGTCCGTCGGTGAAACGGTGGGCTCTCTTTGCTTCCGTACCTACAAGATCTGGTACAAAAGCTCCGAGACGGGTGAACTCTCGTTCGTACTCGTCAACAGTACGAGTACCCTGAGTGAGTGCCAGGAACTGGCGCTCCATATCTGCTCGGTAATATGAGGGATAATACTTTTCTCGGATCAGCTCCTTGAACTGGTCCCACGTACAACCGTCTTTTTCACCGGGACGCATACTCCAATAGGCCTGCCACCAGAGTCTGGCATCACCGGTCAGCTGGATCTGGGCACATAACATACGATAGCGATCGGGACAGTTCATGACCTCGAAAATAATCTCGAGACCCTGAACCCATTCGTCTACTACACGAGGATCTCCTTGGCCAGAGAATTTTACTGGATGGTAGTCGCGGAACAAAGCGACCACTGTGGCCTGTGGGAGTTCCTGGTGATCTGGCTCTCTACGAGGAGACATCTGGACATTGAAAGGTTTAGCATGATTAAATAACATAAGAGATTAACTGATTGATTACTTAAGTACACAAATCTCTTGACGAGTCGCTAAATAACCCGAGAATACTAAAGTCGAACTATCAAATAACTGGGACAATCGACTAAGTTCTGAAATTATTCGAGCATCTTACTAGCTTCTAGGGTCAATAATCTGGTACCCTCTACTGAGCATAGACTTAAGTATTCATTTAAAAATACAATTAAACTGACCTTCAGCACTTACCTGATAGTCGGCGAGGCGTGAGCGTAGCGTGGTCGGGTCTTTTCTGAAAATTTCTTACTTTAAAAGTATTCAGGTGCACGAGAATGTGCTCTGATACCAATTTGTAACACCCCACTAGCTTACTAAAATCAGAGTGCGAATTTCGCAAATCCCTTCCTCAAATTTACGTTTTGTTTTTGCGAAACATATTTTGGGATGCTACGTAACACATTTCTTTTCTAGAAATCCGTTAGCTATAAACCCATTTATAAAAAAAACGGATTATCATTATAAAAACAAGCGTGTGATATAAAACTAGACCCGAAAGCTCAGACCGTCGTCTGAAAATTTACACGCTAGTTTGAAAGTCTGAAAACGTCAGCGGAAGTAAAACGTGGCAAATATATACATATCAACAGTCTGCAAAAATATAAACATATTTACATATGCTGGACCGACGACCACCAGCTCCACTCACTCCTCCGGACCGACCCTGTTTCCTGAAAAAGAATCATAATAGGTGGAGCGTGAGTACTATAAACACTGTACTCCGCAGAAACTCATACTAAAGTAAACATCAATAATAATATCAACATCATGGCTGCAGGTATATATAAGTAAACTGTAAACTCCAGACACGAGGTCTGTAACTGAACTGAACCTCCTCGGACACTATGTCCGTCCATGTGCACATTCCGATGGCCTATTAAGGCTACTGCGCCTCCACCGGAACTCGGGATGGCCTATTAAGGCTACTGCGCCTCCACCCAGAGTGGAACAACTCATATACATACCTTAAAACATGATAGAGCAATTATACTCAATGTAATACCCAGTCTGAGTCCCCACCTGTACTGATAGTGTAAGTGCTGCTGCTGATTACTCTGTAAAAATTATATAAATAAACAAATACTAAGTACTATGCTCAGATTGACTGAAAATAACTGCTAAGATGCTCGACTCGATCTAAATATTTAACTGGGATACTCTCGGGACTTAACTTGACTAACAAGAAAAACCGGACTGAACTGATATTGGTTTACTGAACTGACTGGACTGAAAAATTAACTGAAATACCGTACTGGACTCGAACCGGGTCAATAAATACTGAACAACTCCCAAACCGGTCTAAACCGGTCGGTTTATTTTCTGGCCGGACCGCCGGCTTGCTGCGGCCGGGCGGTCGGCTGCTGGCTGACCACTGGTTCGGTCGCTCGCGC
>CACSLK010027843.1:3383976-3396770 GCA_902706635.1 Striga hermonthica
TCATAAATCGAATCAACACCCAAATCGGGTTCAACAATAACATTAATCTCCCAAAAAACTGGGTTTTCACAAATGCATAAATACTAGGGAGTACACTCTCTATCAATAATCCAGTAATCATCATAAATCCAGAAATGCAGTAAACAATACTAAGCAGTTCATAGCAGCGAAAATGAAACCAATAACATGACCACCACTCGCCTCCTCTATCGTGCCCGCAATACTTACCTACATCCATGAAAAGCAGGTGGGGATGAGCACAAAAGAAAACAGTAGTGCTCATCACTATGCAGTAAACATTAATCATAAATAAAACAAATATGGTTACAACATGTATACGTAATTAGTTAGTTATCCCAACCTCCTATCCTAAGTTCGTTCTCATGTGCACACCTATATCAATAGACTACTGCCGACTATATATCGAAAGCCATGGCCCTCGGCCTTCTGATCTTACAACGAGTGTCCAGCCAGTAGGAGTCTCCCCCGAAGGCCCGGCCTCGCCATCGAACTTACATCGGGGTACTTATCGCTGACCGAGCACAGCCCTGGTCTCAAGCGACGTGTCCTTCAGAAGGACATAAAGAGGAGATTACCCCATTGGGGTCGTTCTATAGTTACGGGGATAACCGTTCGACGATCGTTACAGCTCCAATCGAAAGCTACATGTTCCACATGCATACTTTCATCATACTACGAGTAAAACAATAATAACAATATTAACATTTACAGTATAGCCAATTTTTCAAAACCCACCTGATATCCGAAGGACGAAATCACAGTAATTTGAGGGAAAAAGGTCGGCCGAGACACAGGTCGTTACACACCTACATTACACAAAATAGTCTTATGAAAGACTATCCAACACACGATCACTTAACTACACTCATGCGATATAAATTAGCCACATAGTTCAACAACGACACAAAACATAACTGTAGTTCAGAAATGAAAATGAACAACTCGCATGTCTCAGCATTTCCAAGATAACATGAGTTATATATATGCTATTCAGGTGATTCCAAAACCAATTAGCAGCTAACACATATATACACAATTTTCATGTTGATCACTTAAGCCAACAATGACTTTAAAATCGAGTTTAAGCATAAGACACATAGGTCAAGAAAAATCTGCCAACGCAACTATTTATCAATTTACAGCAGTTCACTAAAACAACAATATGTCATGTTATAAAATTCTAAATCATACAAACTCAAAACCTTCAGAAACTAAAATTGGAATGCTACAAGTTTCAAGAAGAGCATTCTTACAGATAATCACGTTAAAGGCCTCATTTCAGAGCATACATTCTGCGCATAATCACAACCATTGTCTTTGAAAAATCATATAAAATCAACTAAAACTCTAAATTGCATGAATTCAACATCTAGTGAACGCTTATAACAAGTACTACAAGTTTCATGATGATTATACTTTCATATTGCAACATTAAGATCATCAAAATCAGCCCAACATCATATTCCTCAAATCTGCCCGGACCACAAGAACTGCTTGCGTGAACAACTTCAAAAAATCATGATAAATTCAATTCAACTCCGAATTTCGAAATTCCAAATATCACTGAACCCTAACTCAAAATACTACAATTCGCATGTTAAGTACTATTCAGTTTGAGCTCATTAAAGTACCTTAAACAGATCAGACATGAAATAAGTACGTGCTGCCAGGTTTTGTTAAAAACTGCTTGCGCGACAATTTTATAAAAATCATAACGTATTCGTTTCAAATCGAAATCACATGATTCCAAAGCGCACTTGAAGACAACAGAATAAGCTATATTTCATATGAAGGTTTCGACTTCAGAAAACAGGTTTGCGAGGACCATTAAAGCAGTATAACAGAAACAACGATTACGTGACTAATCATGTCTTTTGACAACGAAACTTCAACATTTAAGTCCCAACATCTTATGCATCACCATTAGACCTTAACAACACCATTTATCACCTTAATTAAATGAAAATAACCGTACTCAATATGCTCGATTCTCCATTTCAATATCTCACAACAAGAACTCAAGCAATATACACAATCACATAAAATAACGAGCACAATGCAAACGAATTCATAAAATAACGCTCCTAGCATGCATACTACTCAAGGCATCGACATAAAATATACACTCAACGAAAATAATTAAAGGGGTTCGAGCCTCTTGTACCGTTCTCGGGATTTACAAACGAAAGAGTCGAGAAGATGGTTAAAGGAGGGCTAGACCGGCTACAAACGTACGTGAGGGGACGGCTCGGCTGAGTAGCTACACTCGCGGCGAGCAGGGGCCCACAGAGTACAAACAGCGTCTTGTGCGGAGGAGCAGAGCGCACGTACAGCAGGGCGTCGGTGGGGTTCGAACAGCGGGTCGTTCGCGTGCTTACAAACGGTTGCTGCACTTCATGAACCGGGCCCTAGACGAAGGGACGATGGGGTGCCGCTGGTCGACATAGAAAGAGGCGCCCACTGCTGTTTTCCGGCTGGAAACAATCCCGGCTGCTGCTCGTGAACGGGACCAGACGAGGAATTGCTGAACAGAGTCGAAAGTTTGCCCTCGGTCATGGGCCGCCTGGAAAAATCGACCTCGCTGCTGAGAACGTGGTCGCGCGAGAGATGGAAGCGAGATAGAGGTGACGAGAGCAAGAGATTGAGAGCTTTCCCTCTTCTTATTTCTGATGATGGCTGCGGGATTGATGGGATTAGCGAGAGAAGCAGATTTCTGGTTTTCTTCGTAACAACGAGAGGGAGAGATATGAGATAAGGGTGTCTGCGCATGATTTGTAAGAGGAAGAACATGGTTTGAGCGATTTAACCAATAACCCTAGGTTTAATATCTTGCTAACCAAGATAGGTAAATCGGGTCGCAGTTCCTTGGCTAGTTGGTTCAAGTGCCGGTACTCTCGGTTCGCCATAAAATAAGGTAGACGAGGCTCGGATAATCGCACGATAATTAAAATAGAACGAATAATTATACATATGTATATATAACACACATTTTATTTAATTATAATATTAGGCAATTAGTTAATTATACAAACAATATAATAATAATAATAATAATAATAATAATAATAATAATAATAATAATAATAATAATAATAATAATAATAACAATATTCGAAGATAAATCCAATAATCGAATAGGTTAAATCCGAACTACGCGATTAAACCGAAATCGCCGAACGACGAACGTTTTACAATAAAACGATCGAGTACTCCAACCTTTTATTCAAGTCGACAACGCGACTAATAAAATAAATATAACCCCATAAATAAAATTCGATAAATAGAATATTCTGAGAAATTCTATAAATCGAACGGGGCGTTACAATTTATCCTCCTTAAAATATTTCCGTCCTCGGAAATGCGAAAGAACACGCAACCTAAGGAAAACGACAGACTCGGACGGAGATTTTCCAATCATGAGATCCGGGTATCCACTCCGAAACTCGTCCCCGTTCACATGAGTCCTATCACCCTATACTCAACAAACATGCACTCACATACATGAACCAATCCGACTCGCCCTATGCTCATATGTTTACCTTCTTGCTTGGGAGGGTGATCAGTCCTGCCCGAGCTCAGGCGTACATCTTCTTGCAAGGAACCCAGTTCGGCTTGGCCTATACTCATGAGCATCAACAATTCACTCCGTACCTAACAATACACAAGACCTCAACAGGTCGTACAGTGCATTGTCAGCGTACTCCGACTACCTCACCAACAAGGTGGACACGTGACGCCAAGTTTCAGTCTCGTGCTCGAGGCACACTGATAACTAGTTCACGATTTACCAAGGACCGAGTGTCTCCATCAGAGACTATGACACGGTATACAGCACCCTAGATGCTCATACCAACACGATATTGACTCCGCGAGTCGAACGCAGCCCTTATGTGCAAACATAAGGATTGACCAATAGCAATACGAAATTCCCAAATTGCCTACTCGAGAAACTCACAAATAAAGCATAGGGACTCATTGACTACTCTCCTTAATCAGAAATCATCAATTAAGGATTTACACTCATCTAGTGGGACTTGGAGCTCTCAGTTCATGGTTCGAACGAAAAGGGGTTCAAAAGGATAACCAAGTATTCCAGCATGAAACGATTTCAACAGTACAAGAAAAATATCGATGGTTGGCCGTACACGCTGGCCTGGGGAGTTTGTGCGTATGGTGATGACGGCTGCAGTTCGCATGCGAGTCAACGGTCGGCCGCGCGCAAGTCTCTCGTCTCTCAGTATAGTTGTGCGTGCTCGGCCACCACTTCGCGTGGCTACACCCAGCCAGAGTCGGCATTCGGTTCAAGGTTTCACAAGAAGGTTACAATCTCAGATCACAAAAATAAATGGTTTTACAAATTAACGAGAATTTTTTTTTTTTTTGGGTCCAATATATATTTCAGTCATTTTGACAATTTCAAAGGTTTCAAAAGTCTTAAATATCGCAAGGGCATGCTTGAGTTCTAAGTCCACTTCCTTCTCTAATCATAACAAAACAATAACCACTGAACGACCTACAATATAGGGTCGGGAAAAAACTTCCCAAAAGAAACGAGGATCAGTTTCTCAGCCAGGAACAATCCCAATCCCAGCGGTCACTACCGAATAATGAACGCTTAGCTCATTCGACTCTTCCAATGAACAGGGTCGACCATCACGTTAGCTCTCGGTCAAGCAGCTAATCATGCCGGCAGTCATAAATGAGCTTCTAAAGATACATTGAATGATTATTAAAAGTGAAGGTGGCTCTGCACTCCACGATGTGCTTGCCCCAGACTCGACTATTCTCCTTAAAGGATTTCACCATAACCCTTTTTAAGAAGGAAAAACAGTCTTTGATATGCGTCAACTTAGAGGTATCACAAAACAGGTTTTAAAAGACAAGGATCAATAAAAATATCGACACTCAATTCTGTCTGAAGCTCCATGCCAGGAAGGGGAAGATCAAGCGAATTACCAAAACACGAAAATTGGCTAACGAAAGAAGTTTCCAGCACAATTCAAAATTATTTATCATACAAGACTGCAAGGGTTTGCAAATGTCTACAAGAAGACAAGAATTCGAAAAGGAACAAAGTTTCCTCGCATCCACGAGTCCACGATTCACCGCCTCCTTCATGGGTTCAAGCTGCTCCCGGTAGGTCCTGCTGCTGCTAGGAAATCGCTCGAGGTTCCATATACAGAAGAGAATTTTTGCAAAAGAATAGGTTATTGTCGCCTTTGACTGGGTTCTAATCACGCATCTAATGATCCTATCGACAACGGTTACAGGCTCCCGAATACCCAAATAACTGGTACTCCTTCGGTCGTCTGTTCCCTTCATTTAAGCCTTCTCCTTTCGAGATGGCATTGCGAATGCTCCTCACTTGAGGAAACCAAGTTTTATAGCGAGAGCACTACTATAAATAGAATTCAACTCGATAACATTATATCGAATTTTCAAACAAACAAATTCTCAAGCCAAAACTTTAACTCTATACCGCTAGAGTTCAAATTCATACAACTAAGTTCGCCACTCGTCTAGAGTTCAAGAATGCTTAAAAGTAGGCGGGTAAACTCCTAAGCCCCGATTTCACATAATCAATAATCAAGTAATTCACAATAACCCCAAAATCATTCAGGTACTCATACCTGAACTGGCGCGGCACGACGGAAGCGAGTGGTCATAACTTAAGGTCAAATTACATAATCAATCAGTTCACATTAACCAGTCTACAGAAACGCAGACTGGCTCTAATAGCAAACTGTAACGCCCCACTTTTATTTAACGAAAATCAGAATAAATTTTTCAAAATTTATTTCAAAATACTTGGCGGCGCTACTAATTGAAAAATCATTTTCCATAACATCATAAACATATCTCCCAAACGGGTTCATAAATCGAATCAACACCCAAATCGGGTTCAACAATAACATTAATCTCCCAAAAAACTGGGTTTTCACAAATGCATAAATACTAGGGAGTACACTCTCTATCAATAATCTGGTAATCATAATAAATCCAGAAATGCAGTAAACAATACTAAGCAGTTCATAGCAGCGGAAATGAAACCAATAACATGACCCACCACTCGCCTCCTCTATCGTGCCCGCAATACTTACCTGCATCCATGAAGAGCAGGTGGGGATGAGCACAAAAGGAAACAGTAGTGCTCACCATTATGCAGTAAACATTAATCATAAATAAAACAAGTATGGTTACAACATATATACGTAATTAGTTAGTTATCCCAACCTCCTATCCCAAGTTCGTTCTTATGTCCACACCTATATCAATAGACTACTGCCGACTATATATCGAAAGCCATGGCCCTCGGCCTTCTGGTCTTACAACGAGTGTCCAGCCAGTAGGAGTCTCCCCCGAAGGCCCGGCCTTGCCATCAGACTTACATCGGGGTACTTATCGCTAACCGAGCACAGCCCTGGTCTCAAGCGACGTGTCCTGCAGAAGGACATAAAGAGGAGATTACCCCATTGGGGTCGTTCTATAGTTACGGGGATAACCATTCGACGATCATTACAGCTCCCATCGAAGGCTACATGTTCCACATGGATACTTTCATCATACTACGAGTAAAACAATAATAACAATATTAACATTTACAGCATAGCCAATTTTTCAAAACCCACCTGATATCCGAAGGACGAAATCACAGTAATTTGAGGGAAAAAGGTCGGCCGAGACACAGGTCGTTACACACCTACATTACACAAAATAGTCTTATGAAAGACTATCCAACACACGATCACTTAACTACACTCATGCGATATAAATTAGCCACATAGTTCAACAACGACACAAAACATAACTGTAGTTCAGAAATGAAAATGAACAACTCGCATGTCTCAACATTTCCAAGATAACATGAGTTATATATATGCTATTCAGGTGATTCCAAAATCAATTAGCAGCTAACACATATATACACAATTTTCATGTTGATCACTTAAGCCAACAATGACTTTAAAATTGAGTTTAAGCATAAGACACATAGGTCAAGAAAAATCTGCCAACGCAACTATTTATCAATTTACAGCAGTTCACTAAAACAACAATATGTCATGTTATAAAATTCTAAATCATACAAACTCAAAACCTTCAGAAACTAAAATTAGAATGCTACAAGTTTCGAGAAGAGAATTCTTACAGATAATCACGTTAAAGGCCTCATTTCAGAGCATACATTCTGCGCATAATCACAGCCATTGTTTTAAAAATTCTGGGCACAATCCAACTTTAAAAAATCATATAAAATCAACTAAAACTCTAAATTGCATGAATTCAACATCTAGTGAACGCTTATAACAAGTACTACAAGTTTCATGATGATTACACTTTCATATTGCAATATTAAGATCATCAAAATCAGCCCAACATCATATTTCTCAAATCTGCCCGGACCACAAAAACTGCTTGCGTGAACAACTTCAAAAATTCATGATAAATTCAATTCAACTCCGAATTTTGAAATTCCAAATATCTCTGAACCCTAACTCAAAATACTACAATTCGTATGTTAAGTACTTTTCAGTTTGAGCTCATTAAAGTACCTTAAACAGATCAGACATGAAATAAGTACGTGCTGCCAGGTTTTGTTAAAAACTGCTTGCGCGACAATTTTATAAAAATCATAACTAATTCGTTTCAAATCGAAATCACATGATTCCAAAGCTCACTTGAAGAAAACAGAATAAGATATTTTTCATATGAAGGTTTCGACTTCAGAAAACAGGTTTGCGAGGACCATTAAAGCAGTATAACAGAAACAACGATTACGTATTCTAATCATGTCTTTTGACAACGAAACTTCAATATTTAAGTCCCAACATCTTATGCATCACCATTAGATCTTAACAACACCATTTATCACCTTAATTAAATGAAAATAACCGTACTCAATATGATCGATTCTCCATTTCAATATCTCACAACAAGAACTCAAGCAATATACACAATCACGTAAAATAACGAGCACAATGCAAACGAATTCATAAAATAACGCTCCTAGCATGCATACCCCTCAAGGCATCGACATAAAATATACACTCAATGAAAATAATTAAAGGGGTTCGAGCCTCTTATACCGTTCTCGGGATTTACAAACGAAAGAGTCGAGGAGATGGTTAAAGGAGGGCTAGACCGGCTACAAACGTACGTGAGGGGAAGGCTCGGCTGAGTAGCTACACTCGCGGCGAGCAGGGGCCCACAGAGTACAAACAGAGGCTTGTGCGGAGGAGTGGAGCGCACGTACAGCAGGGCGTCGGTGGGGTTCGAACAGCGGGTCGTTCGCGTGCTTACAAACGGTTGCTGCACTTCATGAACCGGGCCCTAGACGAAGGGACGATAGGGTGCTGCTGGTCGAAAAAGAAAGAGGCGCCCACTGCTGTTTTCCGGCTGGAAACAATCCCGGCTGCTGCTCGTGAATGGGACCCGATGAGGAATTGCTGAACAGAGTCGAAAGTTCGCCCTCGGTCATGGGCCGCCTGGAAAAATCGACCTCGCAGCTGAGAACGTGGTCGCGCGAGATGGAGGTGACGAGAGCAAGAGATTGAGAGCTTTCCCTCTTCTTATTTTTGATGATGGCTGCGGGATTGATGGGATTAGCGAGAGAAGCAGATTTCTGGTTTTCTTCGTAACAACGAGAGGGAGAGATATGAGATAAGGGTGTATGCGCATGATTTGTAAGAGGAACCCTAGGTTAAATATCTTGCCAACCAAGATAGGTAAATCGGGTCGCGGTTCCTTGGCTAGCTGGTTCAGGTGCCGGTACTCTCGGTTCGCCATAAAATAAGGTAGACGAGGCTCGGATAATCGCATGATAATTAAAATAGAACGAATAATTATATATATGTATATATAACACACATTTTATTTAATTATAATATTAGGCAATTAGTTAATTATACAAATAATATAATAATAATAATAATAATAATAATAATAATAATAATAATAATAATAATAATAATAATAACAATATTCGAAGATAAATCCAATAATCGAATAGGTTAAATCCGAACTACGCGATTAAACCAAAATCACCGAACGACGAACGTTTTACAATAAAACGATCGAGTACTCCAACCTTTTATTTAAGTCGACAACGCGACTAATAAAATAAATATAACCCCATAAATAAAATTCGATAAATAGAATATTCCGAGAAATTCTATAAATCGAACGGGGCGTTACACTAGGCCTCGCGCGCTTGTTCCCCAATCGCGCGCCAACGCGCTCGCCCAGCTGCCGCCGCCTTCCTTATGCGCGTGTGCGCCCAGCACGCCTATGCCCCCGCGGTGTAGGACTCCCGCGTTTGCGCCACACTCGCGCGCTTTCTTGCACGCCCGGTTCCAACCGATCCTCTCGCGCGCGTGCCGTCGCGTGCCTGCCATTCCTTCGCCTGCTAGGTAGAGGTCACCAGGTGCGTGTCTCACCTGCGCGCCCCGCTCGCTCGTCGCTCGCTGCCCGCGCGTACCTCCCAACGTCTGCGGCCTAATCGCCTACCGTGCACCTCCGTACACCCAACGTTGTCTGCGTGCTGACCACCCGCTCTGGCGCATCACCATCCGATGCGCGCCTTTCGCCTGTTCGACCATCGATCACCCCCGACCAATCTTCAGCCTCAACGACCACTTCCTTATCATTCCCCTCATCTTCAAGACGTTCCTTGTCCTCAAGGATTAAGAAATTTAGCACATCCACGTCGCTATCTTCTTCAACGGGAAATTCACCTTGATCCTCAGTTCTCAACTTAATGCGCTTTCCTGGTCGTCCAAACTCTATCTTTCCTCGCTTATAGTCAGTCATAATGGGCCCAAGCGTTTCGAGCCATTGCACTCCTAACACAATATCTGTTGCCTTAAGCGGTAAGGCGTATAGATCGATTTCCAGCTCGTGATCCTGTGCCACAATTGGGACCTTCTTGAATAATTGACTTCCTTGTAACTCATGTCCATTGGCCACCTTGACACCAAATTTCTTAACTTTTGTGGGTACCAATTTCAGCTTCTGGGCTATCCTTTCGTCAATAAAATTTAAACTCGACCCGCTATCCACCAGTACCTCTAGCAACATATCCTTTATCTCAGCCGTGAATCTGATCATCCTAGGACCACACTTATTGCACTTAACCATATGCAACCAGGACTCTTCCTGTGGCTTTTCTTTCTCTCGCTCCTCCTCAATTTCTAATAGAAGAATTTCCTTACCTCTGCACTTGTGGCCTGACACAAATTTCTCGTTACAAGTAAAGCACAAGCCCTTCTCTCTTCGCCTTTGAATTTCATCATCCGTCAGCCGTCGGTAGTTGCTCGTAGTGCATGTACCTTCGCCGACTGTTGGTTTGATCTCGACCGGTGGGGGCGTACCATCGATCGCGATGCTCGCGCGCTGAACGTCCGTGTGCCCCTCACTCGGTCTGGCCTTGCGCACTGCAGCGAGATGATCCTCGTGCAGTCATGCTGCTTCCATCGCTGCCCTTGTTGACCTTGGCCTATCCAATCGTACCTCCGCAGCTAACTCAGCCTTCAAGCCTCCTACAAACGCACCTACAAGTGCTTTCTCGGGTCAATCCCGAACTCAGCTTGCTATCCTCTCAAACTACTTTTGATAGTCACGTAAACTAACGGTTTGGCGGATCCTTGTCAATGCCTCATCATAATCAAAATATTCGCTAGATTCGAACCTGGCATTCAACTCCTTTTCAAAATCTCGCCATCTGATTTGCTCGCCCTTGTTCTTGTAAACATGTGACACCCATTGCCACCATGTGTTGGCTTCACCATCCATGTAGTAAGCAACAATCTGAACTCTTTCGGACTTGTGTACCTCATTGATCTCGAAGAATTGCACGGCATGACTTAACCATGCATCCGGAACGTCGGCATCGTTATCTTCGGTTTCACACGTACGTGCTCCTCGCGATGATGCCGATGGCCGTGCGTCCTGCGATCGCCGTGGTGTCGGGTAGTGCGCGTCGCGCGTGTTCCCCGCGACCGTTCGTCGTCGTCATCGCGACTAGACGCCGAACTGCCCGTTCCCGCCATGGTTGATCTTGATGTGCGGCTCCTCCGCGTATGATGGTTGACTCTCTCGAGCTGTCCCGCCAAGTCGTGTATCATTAGCTCCAACTTTGCCATATTTTCATTGACCACGTGTTGTCCGTTGCCAAGGGACCTCATGCTTTCTTCAAGTGCATCGAATCTCTCACGATTCGTCAGGACTCTCTCTCTCTTTTTTTTTTAATCTAAAAAATTCGAACAAAGTCGAACCAAAAAGAAAAAATAAAATGAAAGAAATTCGGCCCCTCAACAAAAGGTAATAACCGTACAAAAATCAAACAAAGGACTAGATGACACTTTTTTTTTTAAGACTCACAAATTTTTTCTAAAATTTGGACAAAAATTCGAAAAACTTGAACCAAAAGAAACAAAAATTCAAACCAAAAAAGAAAAAAGAATGGGATAGAAAAAGTTAACGAACACAAAATCAATCACTCTCAACGAGAGCACCAATGATGAAGGATCGTGTGTTCCGTTACCCTGACTTGTCTCGATCACGGATTCACCACGGCCTTGCTCTCGACGATAGGTGTGATCGACTCGATTATTAGCCTAACTCTCTCACGATACTTGAGTTCACTCGGTAATTAGCCTCGCTACACTCTTTTGAACTAGATCGGGTCTTAGCCTTTCTAACTCGGTTGAACTGGCTTGGGTCTTGGCCTCACCAATTCGGTTGCATGATCGAACTCTCACGAATCCTAACACACGGTTTCGAACAAACGTTCTTTTCTATTCAACTCATCAATTCTTCTCTCTAAAAACAATGAGGGATCATCCCTATTTATAGATCCTAACTATGACTAATTCTAATCTACCTAGGAAACATATTAAAGCAATAAAATATTAAATTCCTAAACAATCTAGATATTATTGTGTAAGAAAGAAACTAAATATACTAGAGTCCTTAATTGACTAGATCTTGATCTTGTTTGGCTTGCACTCCAAACAATTCCAAACTCACGCCCAAGTACTTCGGCCGCCTCACACTTGCCTTATGCGTGCGCGCCGCTCTTTTGAGTTTCCTAATCCTCGTCGCGCGCGGCTTCGCGCGCGCGCGCCTCGCACGCATCACCCGTCGCCACGGTCTCGCCTAGTCCCGTGCACACTAGGCCTCGCGCGCTTGTTCCCCAATCGCGTGCCAACGCGCTCGCCCAGCTACCGCCGCCGCCTTCCTTATGCGCGTGCGCGCCCAGCACGCCTATGCCCCCGCGGTGTAGGACTCCCACGTTTGCGCCACACCCGCGCGCTTTCTAGCGCGCCCGGTTCCAACCGATCCTCTCGCGCGTGCCGTCGCGCGCCTGCCATTCCTTCGCCTGCTAGGTTGCGGACACCACCTGCGTGCATCTCACCCGCGCGCCCCGCTCGCTCGCCGCTCGCTGCCCGCGCGTACCTCCCAACGCTTGCGGCCTGATCACCTACCGTGCACCTCCGTACACCCGACGTTGTCCGTGTGCTGACCACCCGCTCTCGCTCATCACCGCCTGATGCGCGCCTTTCGCCTGTTCGACCATCAATCACCCCCAACCAATCTTCGGCCTCAACGACCACTTCCGTATCAGTGGGCCTGGGCGCGGGCGCGGGCTGCACTGGGCTGCGCGCGCTGCGCTGGGCGCGGGTGATACGGAAGTGGTCATCAACCCAGGCGAGTCGGAGGATGAAGGTGGCGATGGTCTCGATATTTGGCTAGAAAATATGTTGGAAGAGCCATCT
>CACSLK010027843.1:3405274-3415704 GCA_902706635.1 Striga hermonthica
AGGGCGCGCACACGCGTATTGGCGTAGACACGCATGGCGCTTGGAAGTTAGGCGAAGTGGCGCGCAGGGGGTGGATGTTGGGTGGTTGATGCGCGCAAGGGACTGCTACGAATGGACGGGCAAAATGTGCACGCAGGCCGTGAGGGGCGTACGCGGGTGCGCGACGGGCGATGACGCACATAGGTGCGAAGTACTGGGAGGCACGCGCAAGTGGGCAGGCAGGCGCGAGATTAGCGCGGGAGGACTGGGCGTGCGTGGCAATCGCGTGGGTGGCGAGGACGCGCGAGACACGGGCGGCGGTAGCAAAGCGCGCGCGGGAGCGAATGCGTGGAAGGCAGGCGCGGGCGAAAGGAAAGAAGCGCGGGCTGGGCACGCGCATAGGTGCGTGCGTGCAACACTGGCGCGCGAGGCCTAGTGCGCCAAGGAATAGGCAAGGTGAGGCGGCGCGCGCATACGCGAAGGGGCGCGCAACGTGTTCAAAGGCGGCGAAGGTTTGGGAAGGACTTGGAGCATTCTAGAATTGCTTGGTGTGCAAGCCAAGCAATAGTATTTTGGTAGTAATAGGATTTTATTGCTTTCTAGTGTTAGGATTTTTTATTATTGCAAGATTTAGGAGATCTAGTATAGTTAGGCTTAGATTTATTTTGCACCTATAAATACCCTATGTACCCCATCATAATTTTATGTCTTGAATGTCTTGAATTGAGTATTGAATTGGTGAGCCAATTTTGAGGGGAACTTTATGTTCTAACGTGTGATAAACAAGGCCGTCAGTGCGTGTTTACATACAGTGTCGGAGAGAAGGCCCTGAGTGCGTCTCGAAGTCACAGTGTCAAGGAGAAGCCCCTGAGTGCGTCTGCTAGATACACCTATCGTGTTTAAACAAAGGCCCTGAGTGCGACGTTTATTCACAACCCAAATATAGATAACAACACGATCCGTCATCATTGGTGCATTCATTGAGAGGTGCTGATCGTGTTATTATCTATCTATCCTTTTTTTTCTTTTTTTCGGTTTGCCTTTTGCTGAGGGGCTGAATTTTTGTTCTTTTTTGTTCGAAATTTTCGAATTTCTATTCAAATTTTTCATTTATTTTTCGTGTCCTAAAAAAAAGTGTCATCTAGTCTTTTGTTATTTTTTCTTCCCTTTGATTCGAATCTTTTCGAATTCTTCTTTTATTTTCGATTTTTGTAGAGTCTTAAAAAAAAGAGAGAGAGAGAGAGATGTACTTCTTGCCATTAGATGAGTTGGATCTGGAAGATCTCGTTTATCTCGAAGGTTTAGAGAGGAGTTTGACTCCATGGGAGCAAGAGTTTTTGGAGGAGCTTCACGAGCGAAAGGAGTTTGAGAAGAGGCAACAAGCGGAGGCCAAAGAGAAGATCCGAGAATCACGCGAGTCCGAGGATCCACCTTCAATCTGCGATGGGCTCATGGACGAGGAAGTGGCTCACACCGAGATCGAGGACAAAGGAGCCGAAGTGGTCTAGTTCAATGGGACGATCTTGGACGTGGATGAAGAGGTGTGCGATGTCGAGGACGCTGAGGTCGAGAAAGAGATCTTTCTTGTGGTCGAAGAGGGCTTCGGCGAGGAGACGCACGTGGAAGACGTGGAGATCGATGGTGGGAGAGAGGTCGAGGTCGATGAGGACCATGAGCGGTATGTGCAAGTGGTTGAAGAACGAGTGCCCGACGTTTGGATGGTCGAGGACGAGTCCTAGAGGACAAGGACATTCTCAAAGGGGGCGAGAATGATGCGGAAGTGGGTTCCGAGCCCTAACGACGAGAAGGTCCATGAGCCAAGACAGCCCGATGAGGCCGGCAAAGGAGCCAAAACGACGCATGCATGGCCTAAAAGATGGGTACGAGCGTGTATGCAGACGGGCTTGGATCGAGGAGTGCATGGAACTGATGCACGAGCGCACAAAGCGGTTAATGAGGGTCGCACATGGAGGTGCGCGAGGGCACGTAAGAAGATGGTCCAACGCTCACACGAAAGAAAGGGCACATTCAAGAAGGGCGCGCACACGCGCATTGGTGTAGACACGCATGGCGCTTGGAAGTTAGGTGAAGTGGCGCGTAGGGGGTGGATGTTGGGTGGTTGATGCGCGCAAGGGACTGCTACGAATGGACGGGCGAAATGTGGACGCAGGCCGTGAGGGGCGTACGCGGGTGCGCGACGGGCGATGACGCACATAGGTGCGAAGTACTGGCAGGCACGTGCAAGTGGGCAGGCAGGCGCGAGATTAGCGCGGGAGGACAGGGCGTGCGCGGCAATCGCGTGGGTGGTGAGGACGCGCGAGACACGGGCGGCAGTAGCACGCGAGGGAGCGGACGCGTGGAAGGCAGGCGCGGGCGTCCTAAAACAAGCAGGCGTAGGCGAGGGGCGCGATGGACCACGCGCGAGAGAAAGGAAGCGCAGGCTGGGCGCGCGCATAGGTGCGCGCGTGGAACACTGGCGCGCGAGGCCTAGTGCGCCAAGGAATAGGTAAGGTGAGGCGGCGCGCGCATACGCGAAGGGGCGCGCGACGCGTACAAAGGCGGCGAAGGTTTGGGAAGGACTTGGAGCATTCTAGAATTGCTTGGTGTGCAAGCCAAGCAATAGTATTTTGGTAGTAATAGGATTTTATTGCTTTCTAGTGTTAGGATTTTATTGCTTTCTAGTGTTAGGATTTCTATTATCGCAAGATTTAGGAGATCTAGTATAGTTAGGCTTAGATTTATTTTGCACCTATTAATACCCCATGTACCCCATCATAATATTATGTCTTGAATGTCTTGAATTGAGTATTGAATTGATGAGCCAATTTTGAGGGGAACTTTATGTTCTTACGTGTGATAAACAAGGCCGTCAGTGCGTGTTTACATACAGTGTCGGAGAGAAGGCCCTGAATGCGTCTCGAAGTCACAGTGTCTAGGATAAGGCCCTGAGTGCGTCTGCTAGATACACCTATCGTGTTTAAACGAAGGCCCTGAGTGCGCCGTTTATTCACAACCCAAATATAGATACAACACGATCCGTCATCAACTGGGCGCGGGCGCGGGCTGCGCTGGCTCGGTGATACAGAAGTGGTCATCAACCCAAGCGAATCAGAGGATGAGGGTGGCGACAATCTCAACATATGGTTGGACAACATGCTAAAGGAGCCATCAAGTCCAATATATCGACCTTCTTGTGTAAGAGATTGGCCAAAAGGATGTGGTCCTAAGCTAAAGTTGAAGGAGAGGAAACGTATGGCCAGAAGAAGACGCAAAGCAAAGGCTCGAAAGGCAAGTCAATGTTGTGGGCCTTGTGCGAGAAAGATGCGAGCTTGGAAGATGGTGGCTCGAAGGCGAGGTAAACAGAGAATGGAGGATGGTTGGATATGGCGTGCAGGAGATTGCATCGGGTTGGAAGGATGGGACCCATGGCCTGAGTCGGCAGAGACGAACGACAACAAAGGGGACGACGATGAGCGGCTATTGGGCGAATGGCACGCATCGGCCCATGATGCGCGTGGTTGGACGGAACAGGATACACGTACAGCAGACGAGCTGGCAACGGAGGTTAGCAGCACGCGGATGGCGTCGGGCGTACGCAGGTGCACGGTCAACGGTGATATTATGTGGGCATTGGATGCACGGGACGAGGAACGCACGCGGTCAGCGCGGGGAGTACGCGAATGCACGCAGGGGCGTGCGATAGGCGATCAGGGCCCGGGTGTTGGCGTGGACGCGCGCGAGGAAGCAAGCAGGGACGGGGCACGCGATGAGCGCGCAAGTGTGGGACACGCAGACGAAGACCGCGACCTAGCGGGCGTAGGAGTGCTGGGCATGGGTATGCACGCGCAGGCGGGATGCGGCAGGGGCGAAGCGCGCGCGACAGCGCGCGCATGTGAGGAGCGCGCGCGAAACCTAGTAACCGAAGACTAGGCGAGCATGGCGGTGACGCGTGAGGCGCGCGACATGAGGCGGCCGAGAGGTTTAGGGCGTGGGAATTACTTGTGCTTCAAGTAGTTTGGAGTGCAAGTCAAGATATTAGAATTATAGTAATATTAGGATTTTATTACCTTGTTGCTTTTAATTATTGATTTAGGATATCTAGTTTGATTAGTCTTAGATTTTTTTATGCACCTATAAATACCCCATGTACTCTTCATTATTTTATGTCTTGAGTCTATGAATGAAGTCTTGAATTGATGAGTCAATTTAGAGAGGGGAACTTTATGTTCTAACGTGTGTTAAGCAAGGTCGTAGTGCGTGTTTACATACAGTGTCGGAGAGAAGGCCATTAGAGCGTCTTGAAGTCACAGTGTCTAGGAGAAGGCCGATAGTGCGTCTGTTAGATACACCTATCGTGAGTAAACGAAGGCCCTGAGTGCGCGTTTATTCACAACCCACGTATAGAGTAAAAATACGATACGTCATCATTGGTGCTTTCATTGAGAGGTGCTGATCGTATTTTTGTCTATCTATCTTTTTTTTTTCTTTTTTCGGTTTTGCCTTTTGCTGAGGGGGCTGAATTTTTGTTCTTTTTTGTTCGAAATTTTCGTATTATTGTTCGAATTTTCAATTTTTTTTCCTGAGTCCTAAAAAAAAGTGTCAGCTAGTCCTTTGCTTTATATTTTTGGTTTTGTTCGAATTTTTTCGTAGAGTCATAAAAAAAAAAATGTCTTACTTACCATTGGATGAGTTGGATTGGGAAGATCTTGAGATGTTGGAGGGTTTGGAAAGAGAACTCACACCATGGGAGAAAACGTATCTAGATGAGCTTCATGAGCGAAGGAATCTAGAAGAGTACGAGCGACAACTCGTAGAAGCCCGAGAAGCAATGGTGGTCGATGTTCAAAACAATGAAGATGATGGTGCACTGAATTTTCTAATCCTTGTGGACAAGGAGAGTCTTGAAGAGGAGGGGAATGATACGGAAGTGGTCATCAACCCAGGCGAATCAGAGGATGAGGGTGGCGACGATCTCAACATATGGTTGGACAACATGCTAAAGGAGCCATCAAGTCCAATATATCGACCTTCTTGTGTAAGAGATTCACCAAAAGGATGTAGTCCGAAGCTAAAGTTGAAGGAGAGGAAACGTATGGCCAGAAGAAGATGCAAAGCAAAGGCTCGAAAGGCAAGTCAATGTTGTGGGCCTTGTGCAAAAAAGAAGCGAGGTTGGAAGATGGTGGCTCGAAGGCGAGGTAAACAGAGAATGGAGGATGGTTGGATATGGCGTGCAGGAGATTGCATCGGGTTGGAAGGATGGGACTCATGGCCCGAGTCGGCAGAGACGAACGACAACAAAGGAGATGACGATGAGCGGCTATTGGGCGAATGGCACGCATCGGCACATGATGCGCGCGGTTGGACGGAACAGGATACAAGGGCAGCAGACGAGCTGGCAACGGAGGTTAGCAGCACGCGGATGACGTCGGGCGTACGCAGGTGCACTGTCAATGGTGATATTATGTGGGCATTGGATGCACGGGACGAGGAACGCACGCGGTCAGCGCGGGGAGTACGCGAATGCACGCAGGGGCGTACGATAGACGATCAGGGCCCGGGCGTTGGCGTGGATGCGTGCGAGGAAGAAAGAAGGGACGGGGCGCGCGATGAGCGCGCAAGTGTGGGACGCGCGGACGAAGACCGCGACCTAGTGGGCGTAGGAGTGCTGGGCGCGGGTGAGGAGCGCGCGCATGACCTACTAACCGAAGGACTAGGCGAGCATGGAAGTGACGCGTGAGGCGCGCGACATGAGGCGGCCGAGAGGTTTAGGGCGTGGGAATTACTTGTGCTTTAAGTAGTTTGGAGTGCAAGTCAAGACACTAGAATTATAGTAACATTAGGATTTTATTACCTTGTTGCTTTTAATTATTGATTTAGGAGATCTAGTTTGATTAGGCTTAGATTTATTTTATGCACCTATAAATACCCTATGTACTCTTCATTATTTTATGTCTTGAGTCTATGAATGAAGTCTTGAATTGATGAGTCAATTTAGAGAAGGGAACTTTATGTTCTAACGTGTGTTAAGCAAGGCCGTAGTGCGTGTTTACATACAGTGTCGGAGAGAAGGCCATTAGAGCGTCTTGAAGTCATAGTGTCTAGGAGAAGGCCGATAGTACGTCTGTTAGATACACCTATCGTGAGTAAACGAAGGCCCTGAGTTCGCGTTTATTCACAACCCACGTATAGAGTAAAAATACGATCCGTCATCACGCGGGCTGCGCGGGCCTGGCAAGCTTCTTAGGGCCAAATGACTTGGAAATTATTTCTAAGTTTTCGGTTTGACCCCGGTTTGACTTTGGCTTGGTTTGGTCAATACGCGAAGATATAAATCAATCCTTAGTCCGATTTAAACTGAATTACCGACCGACTTATTAAAATAAAATCGAACGGGACATTATATCATCTTTTAGGACAATATAATATGATGGCTTGAATGAGCAAAATAATATAATAACAATAAATACTCCAAAATCAATTAATCTAAACAATTAGGCAAAAAGAAAATTAATATGATGATGATGATGATAATAATAATAATAATAATAATAATAATAATAATAATAATAATAATAATAATAATAAATAATATTCTCCAATAATTCATAATCAAACGAAACGTTACACTGCCGACACACTGCGGCCACAGCGTACCGGTAGTCAGTCGAAGACGTGTAGGTGTTGTGCGTAAGCCCAACCGGGCGTCGCGTTCAGCCTCTGCCCGCAGTAGACGACAGCCGATTAGTGCCTAGCGCACACCGGCATGTCCCAGCGCACGTTAGTGCGTTCAACCGCACGCCAGTTGGGGCAGTGCCCGACAGCACGCCGAGTGCCATGTGCCGTCAGGGTCGCCCGACAGCACCCGAGCGGTACCAGTTCAAGCCAGCCAGCGTCAGTCCACACATCCATGTGCCCAGTTGCCTGTTGTGACGTTTGATAGCGCCCGACAGTGCCCAGTCGCGCAAGTGACGGCACCCGCAGTGCCCTACAGCGCCAATCGCCACGCCACGAGTCCCGTCGACCGTCGATCGTGTCCAGTCGCACGCGATGGCCGTTCCATGAGCGTGCGTTGCGCCAGTCGCACGCCAGCATCCGAGGTCATGTCCAGTCACCCAGGCTAACGCCTGTTGCGCCCAGCAAGGTTCAGTCCACGCCGGCTGTGGCCAATGGTACGCCAGCAAGCGCGGACGTCCATGCCCATGCCAGTCACAACCAGCAAGGCCCGGCCGTGCCTAGGCCGAGCCAGTCCATGCCAGCGACCGCGCTCGGGCACTAGCAGGCCCAGCGCGGGACCGAGCCGGTTAGCCGAGCCAGCGGCCGACCGCCTGGCCACAGCAGGCCGGCGGTCCGGCCAGCCAAGCAAACCGGCCAATTCAAACCGATTTAGCTCATGTTTTAATATTTGATGATTCGGTCTATGTTTATGTCAAGATTTCAGTTAAATTCCAGGTCCAGTCCGGTTTAGTTCAGTTATATAAGTCCAGTTCCATTTTAAACCAGTTCCAGCTATTCCGGTTAAGTCTAAATGTCATGTCAAGTTCAAGTCGAGCATCTTAACATATTAACAAGTTATTTTAATCAGTCTGAGCATAGTACTTAGTATTTGTTTATATCATGTTACAGTTTGATCAGTCTACAGTCATCAGCACTACCATTTCCATATCGACGGTTCAGGTGGGGACTCAGACTGGGTATTACATTGATTATAATTACGGTACCATGTTTGAGGTATGTATTACGTTATGTTATGTATCCGTTTGGAATGGTCACCGGTCCATTATGGGTTCTAGTGGCCTAGTATGCCCACTAGAGTGTGCACATGGTGTCTGGCATTTTCATGCTGGCAGATGAGGTAACAGTTATGAGGTAACGGTTATGTGATGGTAATAGTTTACCGGTACAAGTTGATGGTTATGTATATTCCAAGATCATGATATTGTTATTATTTTCACTTTTACTTTAGTATGAGTTCCTACGGAGCACAGTGGATTTTAGTGCTCACGCCCCATGTTTATCTATGTTTTTCAGGTCACAGAGTCGGACTGGAGGTGTGAGCTGAAGGGCGGTTCAGGATTATGTTTATAAAGTTTGAATTTAGCATAACAGTGCTGTTACTATCTCCCGTAGATTGAATTACATGTTTTGCCACACTACAATTTCCGCTGACTTTCACTGTTTGTCAAACTTAGCCTTTTGGTCCGATTTACCAGTCGGATTGTTTATATTATGTTAAACCATTTTTCTCTAAAAGCTAAATACGGATTTCAAAGCAAAGTAAAGGATTATGTTAGCACTCTGAATCATGATTTCGCAAACTTATAGGTATTTTTAAGAAAAGATTTTGCGAAAATTTAACTCTGATATTTACGACATAGCGGGGTGTTATAGTTGGTATCAGAGCACGTTTCTGCGTCTCTGAATACTTTTACTAGTCATAAAATTTTATAAAACCTGAACACGTCACGCTCATGCCCCGCCGACTACAGGTCAGTGCTGATTCATGTTTTAAATTATAAACAAATAACTATGTCTATGCTCAGTAAAAATTCACAGTTTTGAAATAGCTAGGATTCTCGAGTCATGTTTAGGAATTATGATCCAGTGTATCCATGATTTAGTGTTAATATTTCAAGACCAAGTTAGCGACTCGTCAAGAAATTTGTGTGTCTTATCACACAGTTAATGTATCATGTTATGTCATATCTCTATGTTTAATCATATCGAACGTTTCCAATATTCAGATGCCGCCACGTAAGGATCTAGATCATCAGGAGGTTCCCCAGGCCACCGTAGTCGCTCAGTTTTGCGACTACGATTTCTGCTGACTTTCACTGTTTGTCAAACTTAGCCTTTTGGTCCGATTTACCAGTCGGATTGTTTATATTATGATAAACCATTTTTCTTTAAAAGCTAAAAACGGATTTCAAAGCAAAGTAACGGATTATGGTAGCACTCCGAATCATGATTTCGCAAACTTATAGGTATTTTTAAGAAAAGATTTTGCAAAAATTTAACTCTGATATTTACGACATAGCGGGGTGTTACAAGTGTATTTGCATGTATTCTTGAATTCGACTATTATGGCCCGCATGTATGTTGTTTTATAAGCCTCGGACATGTCGAGGATTTTTGGGTTTGTGAATGCTTGTAATAATTTATTCGCGTGGTGGGACACCGCATAGTTTAAATGCTTTACTAGATCATTCATGTATGGCCCCTGCGTGGGCCATAGGATCAATGTTTGTAATTGATATTATGCAATTGTTCGCTGGACCCGGTAAGCACGGACATATCTTGATGAGATAAGGCAGGCTACCCCGCGAACCCCTAGTTGATGGGATACATGGTACTGTGCAAATGCAGACATACTCGTAGGCAACTTATTGTCATATACGAGCATTGTTAAGGTGTTTGCAGACGGATACGCATGGACCCAGGTCGACTGTAGTACAGGTGACGGCGGAAGTAGGCACACGCCAACGAATGAGACCCGATGGTGACTTTCCCGATGACGACTTGTTCAAGGCGAAATGTGGGAGTCAAGGTAAAAAAAAGGAAATTCCAAGTCCCAAATCGAAAGACCCTTTTCAACAAGGACAAGAATTACGTTTTCCGAAAGATTGGAGAATGATTTAATAGCCATGATAGTTGGATCTTAGTTCCTCGTTTAATATTGCCTATTAATCATGCATGTCCTTATGTGATTTAATTGCTTTATGTGCAAATTGAATTATTAGGAGCATTTTTAGGAAAATTTCTTTAAATTAAAAATTATATTAAGTGTGTAATGGGTTCAAATAAATAACATCCATGGCCTCCATTATAGGTTTGTCAGTGAAGTAATTTAAATCAAGCCCAAAGGACGTTTTATTTCACAGTTCACAAGGACAAATCTCCTTCGGGATGGTTATAGTGAGCTATTTCAAAAGCGTACGGGTCACCTAAAGGTGGACGTATAATTTTGGTAGCAAACTTTGTACCAATTAATGGCTTACACTTAAAGTACAAATAATTACGATATTCCAAAAAGAAAAGGTCGTTTTTATTCTTTTATAAGTTAATTGCGCTGGCCAGAAGTTCGACCGACTATAAGTATTGCTTGACAGTATGTTAACTAACGGGATATATCCCTCCTCTTGTGACGGTTTGAACCGTAGACGTCCACACTCAGTGGCCTGCGGGGATTCGGTGTTTTGAGGTGCCGGTGAATTTATTCAAATGTTGTTTTGAAGGGATCAATATTTGATGATTCGAAAACACTTGACTGAGTAAAGACTATGTTTGCATGATCCCAGGAATTCAAAATGTCTTTTCAATCTGTTGTCCATAATACTCAAAGATAATTTACTTGTTCAAACATGATTAGAAATAGAACTTGCATAGTGTCTTATTTTTCGAAGATACAAAGCCGAATGGCATGTGTAAGCAAGATGGACATAGGAAGATGAATT
>CACSLK010027843.1:3502201-3518020 GCA_902706635.1 Striga hermonthica
TGTGTTTTGGCTGGAGTATAAATATTTTTGTTCCTTTGCATTTTTGGGATCCAACTCTCATTTTTCACTTTTCCTCTTTGGGAAATTAGTTTATGTTTTATTTTGCTCTCTAGATTAGGAGCTTATGCTATTTTTCGGGAGATTTTCCGGCGACTTCGGTTTCTTTCAAGTTTCGAGCTTTTGACTCTGTTTTTCATCGTCTACGCAATGGGAGAATGAGTATTTAGTTTTAAAGCTCTTTACTTCGGTTTTTTCTCCGTTTTTACTTATAATGCTTATTAGGATAAATTTGGATTTGATTGATGTTGGAGGAAATGCTTATGCTTGATTGCTTGCTTGAGTAGATAGAGTCGTTAATTGCTCGTTGATGTCGGTTAGACGACTAGGGTTAGCAATCTAATGCTCGTAGCTCGTTTATTCCGTATGTCGATTGATTATCATCCCGTTATGGTTATGGCATGAGACTCCGGTGATCTAGTTTGCTAATTGCTCGTCATTCGATCTTGCTTTTAATTAATTGCTCGTTTTTTTTAAGTGCTCGATTAGTGTTAATCAACCATCCAATCAATTGCTTAGAATGTTTAGGATTTTATTTTCGATTTTTGTGATTTGGACGATCATTTAGTAGACAAAGCTCCGAATAGCCTTCCTTCGAGATCGACCCGAGACGGGTAACTCGGTTATCCCTTGCCCATCAAATCTATACTCAACACGGCCCCCTCAGCAAAAGGCAAAACCGAAAAAAGAAAAAAAATAGATAGATAAAAAACACGATCAGCACCTCTCAATGAAAGCACCAATGATGACGGATCGTGTTGTTATCTATACGGGTTGTGAATAAACGGCGCACTCAGGGCCTTCGTTTATCCACGATAGGTGTATCTAACAGACGCACTACGGCCTTCTCCTAGATACCGTGACTTCAAGACGCTCTAATGGCCTTCTCTCCGACACTGTATGTAAACACGCACTAACGGCCTTGTTTAAACACACGTTAAGAACATCAGTTCCCCCTCAAGATTGGCTCACCAATTCAATACTTCATTCAACTTATAAAATATGATGAGGTACATGGGGTATTTATAGATGCCAACTACCTCTAATGCTAATCTTAATAGGAAACTAATAAAACAATTAAATATTAAATCCTAAGGCAAGTAAATATCCTACTACCAAAAAATTCTAAATCTACTAGATCTCCTAATTACTTGTCTTGCACTCCAAACCATTCTAGAAGCACAAGTCTTGCGCCCCAAGACCACTGCCTTGCGTTGCACGCGCGCGCTTGTGCGCGCGCCCAGCCCGCGCCGACTTCGCCCTTGCGCGTGCGCCCCAGCCCCTCTCGCCTATGCCTACCGCATTTAGGCATCCCGCGCGCTGCCTCTGCACGCGCGCGCCATCTCGCGCACTTCGCACCTGCCGCGTCCCACCTGCGCGTGTACACCGTCCCTTTTCCATGCCTAGTTCCGCTAGGACTAGGCCTCGTGCGCCCGTACCGTATGTGCGTGCATCCGCTCGCGTCCCAGCTACCATTCCTATTCCTTATAGGATCATGCCTCGAGCCCATATCCACTATTCCTATTCCTACTAGGAATATGCTCCCGGTTACGTGTCCTGATCTTCCGAGGATTACTCCCGTCACTGATCTTCCACGCGCGTTCCGGCACTCAGTTGCTTTTCCTATTCCTACGAGGATTCGTATTCGCGTCTTGCCTATTCCTACAAGGATTAGGCTTGCCTGCTTGTTCTCGCATTGTGCCTCGTGCGTGTCGCCTTGCGCCCCGCGCTCATCGTCCAGCACTCCTATGCCTATGCGGTCTAGGCCATCGCCTGCGTCGCTGCCCTTCGTCCGCGCGTCCAATGCCCGCGCATCACCCATCGCTCGATGCGCGCCCGTCCACCCAACAACCTCCCCCTGCACGCCACTTCCCCACGCTCGCTCTTCCTTTGCGCAAAATTCATTGGCCGGCCCGTGTAATCGCGCGTCCAACCCGCGGACTCCTCCTCGTGCTTGGTCGCGCGCTATCCCTTGACCTACGAGCTTCGACGCTCTCATGCTCGACCCTCGTATAGTCGACCCTTGCCGCTCCTTACATGCTCGTGCGCTTCGCATACGAGCTCGTACCCGTCTTTTAGGCCATGCATGTGTCGTTTTGGCCCTATTTTTGGCCTCCTTGGGTTGTATTGGCTCTGGGACCTTCTTGTCACAGGGGTACGGAATCCACTTCCGTATCACGCAGGCCAGCAGCGAGCACGGGCAGCACGCGCGCGCGGGCAGGACTGCCAATGGCGGCTTGGGGTTACTTGGAGTGCAAGACAAGTTCAAGATCCCTAGATATTTAGTTTCCTTAATGCTCTATGATATCTAGATTGGTTAGGATACTTAATAGTTTATTGCTTTAATAATTCCGTAGGTAGATTAGGACTAGATATATTTTGTGCCTATAAAAAGGCCTCTTCCCCATGTTATTTTTCGTTATTCAAGAATTAATAAGAAATCCAAAACTTTTGTTCTTCCACTTTGCTTTAGTTTTTCACCAAAATTCTATTGCAATTTTATTTGTTCCAAGAGGCGCTGTTGTGGCTCGAAGAACACCTATCGACGATTCAAGGCGTGGGTTCGCGGCTTATCGGCAATCGAAATACACGATCCTCATCACGCTGGCGTGCGCGCTGGGCGCTGGCAGCAGTGCACAATGGCCCGGCAGACAGGCAGGGTTTCAAATAGGACCGACCGATTTCAAAAAGCACTTGACCAATTTACTTAAAATTTTAACACATTAAACCAGACCCAGAAAGGCATACTTTCACAAAGTATCAGATCCAAAATCTCAGTTTAACTTAAGTAGCCAATTTTTACAAAAAGGCGATGCAAATCTGAATTTTCTAGTTCTCTAGGGAATCCTTTGAATTTTTGAACAAAATTTGGACACAAAGCATATAACACCAGAATAATGAGACTCACCAAAAATCCCAGCAAAATACCAAGAATCCGAATTTAAATGATTTTTTGAATTTTCTGCCCATAATTTCAAATTGACTTTTGACATAGCTATAGATATTATTTCAACCTGAAACTTTTACACCACATAATATAGAAATAGAGGGTCATACAGTTCAAATTCCACAGAAATCGGATGAACACATGATTTATGATGATTTTATAAAAGTTCAGCAGCAATACCCGATACAAAAATACATATATGACCACATACTCAACAACAACGTCAAAAGACTTCACCATGAGGCCAAAGACTCATAAATGTTCCATAGTCCACAGCCCTAACATGATTTTAAAGAGGGTTCATCAAGAACACACTAATATCCCTTCAAACATGCATAATTTTCACATTATTCAAACATTCCAAGGCAAATCCGATTTAAACCAAGATAAAACAACTCAAAACACATTAAAATAAGAAGGTACAGCCATCAAGTACCGTTCTCGTGGTCCTTGAACTAAAAAGCACAAGGGAAAGGTGTTCGAAGGCTCGAAGGCGTGCGCGGGGCGGCTCAGGGGCGGGGGCTCAGCTCACCGGAGGCTGGGATCACCTTGGACAGAGGTGGACTGCTCCTTTCTGGCCTGGGGATACTCGAACAGGGGCAGGGGATCGAGCGTTGGCCGTGGTCCTTGCTCGTTGGCCGTCGGGGTGTGCGGTGGAGGCGGCGATCGGGAGTGGAGAGGGAGAAGAGGGTGGCGGCTGATGGAGAGGGAATAGAAAGGGTTAAATAGGGCTGGAAATGCCCTACTTACCATATGGGGCGCTGGGGGACGGGCTGGGCGCGCTGGGCTGCGCGCGGGTGATGAAGGATCGTGTGTTCCGTTACCCTGGCTTGTCTCAATCACGGCTTCGCCACGGCCTTGCTCTCGACGATAGGTGTGATCGACTCGGTTATTAGCCTAACTCTCTCACGATACTTGTGTTCACTCGGTAATTAGCCTCGCTACACTCTTTTGAACTAGATCGGGTCTTAGCCTTTTAACTCGGTTGAACTGGCTTGGGTCTTAGCCTCACCAATTTGGTTGCATGATCGAACTCTCACGATTCCTAACACACGGTTTCGAACAAACGTTCTTTTCTATTCAACTCATCAATTCTTCTCTCTTAAAACAATGAGGGATCATCCCTATTTATAGATCCTAACTATGACTAATTCTAATCTACCTAGGAAACATATTAAAGCAATAAAATATTAAATTCCTAAACAATCTAGATATTATTGTGCAAGAAGGAAACTAAATATACTAGAGTCCTTAATTGACTAGATCTTGATCTTGCTTGGCTTGCACTCCAAACAATTCCAAACTCACGCCCAAGTACTTCGGCCGCCTCACACTTGCCTTATTCGTGCACGCCGCTCTTCGGAGTTTTCTAATCCTCGTCGCGCGCGGCTTCACGCGCGCGCACCTCGCACGTGTCACCTGTCGCCACGGTCTCGCCTAGTCCCGTGCGGACTAGGCCTCGCGCGCTTGTTCCCCAATCGCGCGCCAACGCGCTCGCCCAGCTGCCGCCGCCTTCCTTATGTGCGTGCGCGCCCCGCACGCCTATGCCCCCGCGGTGTAGGACTCCCGCGTTTGCGCCACACCCGCGCGCTTCCTTGCCCGCCCGGTTCCAACTGATCCTCTCGCGCGCGTGCCGTCGCGCGCCTGCCATTCCTTCGCCTGCTAGGTTGCGGACACCACCTGTGTGCATCTCACCGGCGCGCCCCCCTCGCTCGCCGCTCGCTGCCCGCGCGTACCTCCCAACGCCTGCGGCCTGATCGCCTACCGTGCACCTCCATACACCCGACATTGTCCGCGTGCTGACCACCCGCTCTCGCGCATCACTGCCCGATGCACGCCTTTCGCCTGTTCGACCATCGATCACCCCAGACCAATCTTCGGCCTCAACGACCACTTCCGTATCATTCCCCTCCTCTTCAAGACGTTCCTTGTCCTCAACGATTAAGAAATTTAGCACATCCACGTCGCTATCTTCTTCAACGGGAAATTCACCTTGATCCTCAGTTCTCAACTTAATGCGCTTTCCTGGTCGTCCAAACTCCATCTTTCCTCGCTTATAGTCAGTCGTAATGGGCCCAAGCGTTTCGAGCCATTGCACTCCTAACACAATATCTGTTGCCTTAAGCGGTAAGGCGTATAGATCGATTTTCAGTTCGTGATCGTGTGCCACAATTGGGACCTTCTTGAATAACTGACTTCCTTGTAACTCATGTCCATTGGCCACCTTGACACCAAATTTCTTAAGTTTTGTGGGTACCAATTTCAGCTTCTGGGTTATCCTTTCGTCAATAAAATTTAAACTCGACCCGTTATCCACCAGTACCTCTAGCAACATAATCTGATCATCCTAGGACCACGCTTATTGCACTTAACCATATGCAACAAGGACTCTTCCTGTAGCTTTTCTTTCTCTCGCTCCTCCTCAATTTCTAATAGAAGAATTTCCTTACCTCTGCACTTGTGGCTTGGCACAAATTTCTCGTTACAAGTAAAGCACAAGCCCTTCTCTCTTCGCCTTTGAATTTCATCATCCATCAGCTGTCGGTAGTTGCTCGTAGTGCGTGTACCTTCGCCGACTGTTGGTTTGATCTCGGCACATGGGGGAGTATCATCGATCGCGACGCTCGCGCGCCGAACGTCCGTGCGCCCCTCATTCGGTCTGGCCTTGCGCACTGCAGCGAGATGATCCTCGTGCAGTCGTGCTGCTTCCATCGCTGCCCTTGTTGACCTTGGCCTATCCAATCGTACCTCCGCAGCCAACTCAGCCTTCAAGCCTCCTACAAACGCACCTCCAAGTGCTTTCTCGGGCCAATCCCGAACTCGGCTTGCTATCCTCTCAAACTCCTTTTGATAGTCGCGTAAACTACCGGTTTGGCGGATCCTTGTCAATGCCTCATCATAATCAAAATATTCGCTAGATCCGAACCTGGAAATCAGCTCCTTTTCAAAATCTTGCCATCTGATTTGCTCGCCCTTGTTCTTGTAAACATGTGACACCCATTGCCACCATGTGTTGGCTTCACCATCCAAGTAGTAGGCAGCAATCTGAACTCTTTCGGACTTGTGTACCTCATTGATCTCGAAGAATTGCACGGCACGACTTAACCATGCATCTGGATCTACTCCTTCGAATGTCGACATCGTTATCTTCGGTTTCGCAGGTACGAGCTCCTCGTGATGATGCCGATGGCCGTGCGTCCTGCGATCGCCGTGGTGTCGGGTAGTGCGCGTCGCGCGTGTTCCCCGCGACCGTTCGTCGTCGTCATCGCGACTAGACGTTGAATTTCCCGTTCCCGCCATGGTTGATCTCGATGTGCGGCTCCTACGCGTATGATGGTTGACTCTCTCGAGCTGTCCCGCCAAGTCGTGTATCATTAGCTCCAACTTTGCCATATTTTCATTGACCACGTGTTGTCCGTTGCCAAGGGACCTCACGCTTTATTCAAGTGCATCGAATCTCTCACGATTCGTCATGACTCTCTCTTTTTTTTTTTGACTCTAAAAAATTTGAACAAAGTCGAACCAAAAAGAAAAAATAAAACAAAAGAAATTCGGCCCCTCACAAAAGGTAATAACCGAACAAAAATCAAACAAAGGACTAGATGGCACTTTTTTTTTAAGACACAAAATTTTTCAAAAATTTGGACAAAAATTCGAAAAACTCGAACCAAAAGAAACAAAAATTCAAACCAAAAAAGAAAAAAGAATATGGGATAGTAAAAGTTAACGAACACACAATCAATCACTCTCAACGAGAGCACCAATGATAAAGGATTGTGTGTTCCGTTACCCTGACTTGTCTCGATCACGGCTTCGCCACGGCCTTGCTATCGACGATAGGTGTGATCGACTCGGTTATTAGCCTAACTCTCTCACGATACTTGAGTTCACTCGGTAATTAGCCTCACTACACTCTTTTGAACTAGATCGGGTCTTAGCCTTTCTAACTCGGTTGAACTGGCTTGGTTCTTAGCCTCACCAATTCGGTTGCATGATCGAACTCTCACGAATCCTAACACACAGTTTCGAACAAACGTTCTTTTCTATTCAACTCATCAATTCTTCTCTCTAAAAATAATGAGGGATTATCCCTATTTATAGATCCTAACTATGACTAATTCTAATCTACCTAGGAAACATATTAAAGCAATAAAATATTAAATTCCTAAACAATCTAGATACTATTGTGCAAGAAGGAAACTAAATATACTAGAGTCCTTAATTGACTATATCTTGATCTTGTTTGGCTTGCACTCCAAACAATTCCAAACTCATGCCCAAGTACTTCGGCCGCCTCACACTTGCCTTATGCGTGCGCGCCGCTCTTCGCAGTTTCCTAATCCTCGTCGCGCGCGGCTTCGCGCGCGCGCCTCGCACGCGTCACCCATCGCCACGGTCTCGCCTAGTCCCGTGTGGACTAGGCCTCGCGCGCTTGTTCCCCCCAATCGCGCGCCAACGCGCTCGCCCAGCTGCCGCCGCCTTCCTTATGCGCGTGCGCGCCCAGCACGCCTATGCCCCCGCGGTGTAGGACTCCCGCGTTTGCGCCACACCCGCGCGCTTTCTTGCGCGCCCGGTTCCAACCGATCCTCTCGCGCGCGTGCCGTCGCACGCCTGCCATTCTTTCGCCTACTAGGTTGCGGACACCACCTGCGTGCATCTCACCCGCGCGCCCCGCTCGCTCGCCGCTCGCTGCCCGCGCGTACCTCCCAACGCCTGCGGCCTGATCGCCTACCGTGCACCTCCGTACACCTGACGTTGTCCGCGTGCTGACCACCCGCTCTCGCGCATCACCGCCCGATGCGCGCCTTTCGCCTGTTCGACCATCGATCACCCCCGACCAATCTTCGGCCTCAATGACCACTTCCATATCATTCCCCTCCTCTTCAAGGCGTTCCTTGTCCTCAAGGATTAAAAAATTTAGCACATCCATGTCGCTATCTTCTTCAACGGGAAATTCACCTTGATCCTCAGTTCTTAACTTAATGCGCTTTCCTGGTCGTCCAAACTCCATCTTTCCTCGCTTATAGTCAGTCGTAATGGGCCCAAGCATTTTGAGCCATTGCACTCCTAACACAATATCTGTTGCCTTAAGCCGTAAGGCGTATAGATCGATTTCCAGCTCGTGATCCTGTGCCACAATTGGGGCCTTCTTGAATAACTGACTTCTTGTAACTCATATCCATTGGCCACCTTGACACTAAATTTCTTAACTTTTGTGGGTACCAATTTCAGCTTCTGGGCTATCCTTTCGTCAATAAAATTTAAACTCGACCCGCTATCCACCAGTACCTCTAGCAACATATCCTTTATCTCAGTCGTGAATCTGATCATCCTAGGACCACGCTTATTACACTTAACCATATGCAACCAGGACTCTTCTTGTGGCTTTTCTTCCTCTCGCTCCTCCCCAATTTCTAATAGAAGAATTTCCTTACCTTTGCACTTGTGGCCTGGCACAAATTTCTCGTTACAAGTAAAGCACAAGCCCTTCTCTCTTCGCCTTTGAAATTCATCATCCGTCAGCCGTCGGTAGTTGCTCGTAGTGCGTGTACCTTCGCCGACTGTTGGTTTGATCTCGGCCCATGGGGGTGTATCATCGATCGCGACGCTCGCGCGCCGAACGTCCGTGCGTCCCTCACTCGCTCTGGCCTTGCGCACTGCAGCGAGATGATCCTCGTGCAGTCGTGCTGCTGCCATTGCTGCCCTTGTTTACCTTGGCCTATCCAATCGTACCTCCGCAGCCAACTCAGCCTTCAAGCCTCCTTCAAATGCACCTACAAGTGCTTTCTCGGGCCAATCCCGAACTCGGCTTGCTATCCTCTCAAACTCCTTTTGATAGTCGCGTAAACTACCGGTTTGGCGGATCCTTGTCAAAGCCTCTTCATAATCAAAATATTCGCTAGATCCGAACCTGGCAATCAGCTCCTTTTCAAAATCTCGCCATCTGATTTGCTCGCCCTTGTTCTTGTAAACATGTGACACCCATTGCCACCATGTGTTGGCTTCACCATCCAAGTAGTAGGCAGCAATCTGAACTCTTTCGGACCTGTGTACCTCATTGATCTCGAAGAATTGCACGGCACGACTTAACCATGCATCCGGATCTACTCCTTCGAACGTCGGCATCGTTATCTTCGGTTTCACACGTACGTGCTCCTCGCGATGATGCCGATGTCCGTGCGTCCTGCGATCGCCGTGGTGTCGGGAAGTGCGCGTCGCGCGTGTTCCCCGCGACCGTTCGTCGTCGTCATCGTGACTAGACGCTGAACTGCCCATTCCCGCCATGGCTGATCTCGATGTGCGGCTCCTCCGCGTATGATGGTTGACTCTCTCGAGCTGTCCCGCCAAGTCGTGTATCATTAGCTCCAACTTTGCCATATTTTCATTGACCACGTGTTGTTCGCTGCCAAGGGACCTCACGCTTTCTTCAAGTGCATCGAATCTCTCACGATTCGTCATGACTCTCTCTTTTTTTCTACTCTAAAATATTCAAACAAAGTCGAACCAAAAAGAAAAAATAAAACAAAAGAAATTCGGCCCCTCAACAAAAGGTAATAACCGAACAAAAATCAAACAAAGGACTAGATGACACTTTTTTTTTAAGACTCACGAAATTTTTCGAAAATTTGGACAAAAATTTGAAAAACTTGAACCAAAAGAAACAAAAATTCGGACCAAAAAAGAAAAAAGAATGGGATAGAAAAAGTTAACGAACACACAATCACTCTCAACGAGAGCACCAATGACGAAGGATCGTGTGTTCCGTTACCCTGACTTGTCTCGATCACGGCTTCACCACGGCCTTGCTCTCGACGATAGGTGTGATCGACTCGGTTATTAGCCTAACTCTCTCACGATACTTGAGTTCACTCAGTAATTAGCCTCGCTACACTCTTTTGAACTAGATCGGGTCTTAGCCTTTCTAACTCGGTTGAACTGGCTTGGGTCTTAGCCTCACCAATTCGGTTGCATGATCGAAGTCTCACGAATCCTAACACACGGTTTCGAACAAACGTTCTTTCTATTTAACTCATCAATTCTTCTCTCTAAAACCAATGAGGGATCATCCCTATTTATAGATCCTAACTATGAATAATTCTAATCTACCAAGGAAACATATTAAAGCAATAAAATATTAAATTCCTAAACAATCTAGATATTATTGTGCAAGAAGGAAACTTAATATACTAGAGTCCTTAATTGACTAGATCTTGATCTTGCTTGGCTTGCACTCCAAACAATTTCAAACTCACGCCCAAGTACTTCGGCCGTCTCACACTTGCCTTATGCGTGCGCACCGCTCTTTGGAGTTTCCTAATCCTCGTCGCGCGCGGCTTCGCGCGCGCGTGCCTCGCACGCGTCACCCGTCACCACGGTCTCGCCTAGTCCCGTGCAAACTAGGCCTCGCGCGCTTGTTCCCCAATCGCGCGCCAACGCGCTCGCCAGGCTGTCGCCGCCTTCCTTATGCGCGTGCGTGCCCAGCACGCCTATGCCCCCGCGGTGTAGGACTCCCGCGTTTGCGCCACACCCACGCGCTTTCTTGCACGCCCGGTTCCAACCGATCCTCTCGCGCACGTGCCGTCGCGGGCCTGCCATTCTTTCGCCTGCTAGGTTGCGGACACCACCTGCGTGCATCTCACCCGCGCGCCCCGCTCGCTCGCCGCTCGCTGCCCGCGCGTACCTCCCAACGCTTGCGGCCTGATCGCCTACCGTGCACCTCCGTACACCCGACGTTGTCCGCGTGCTTACCACCCGCTCTCGCGCATCACCGCCCGATGCGCGCCTTTCGCGTGTTCGACCATCGATCACCCCCGACCAATCTTCGGCCTCAATGACCACTTCCATATCATTCTCCTCCTCTTCAAGACGTTCCTTGTCCTCAAGGATTAAGAAATTTAGCACATCCAGGTCGCTATCTTCTTCAACGGGAAATTCACCTTGATCCTCAGTTCTCAACTTAATGCACTTTCCTGGTCGTCCAAACTCCATCTTTCCTCGCTTATAGTCAGTTGTAATGGGCCCAAGCGTTTCGAGCCATTGCACTCCTAACACAATATCTGTTGCCTTAAGCGGTAAGGCGTATAGATCGATTTCCAGCTCGTGATCCTGTGCCACAAATGGGGCCTTCTTGAATAACTGACTTCTTGTAACTCATGTCCATTGGCCACCTTGACACCAAATTTCTTAACTTTTGTGGGTACCAATTTCAGCTTCTGGGCTATCATTTCGTCAATAAAATTTAAAATCGACCTGCTATCCACCAGTACCTCTAGCAACATATCCTTTATCTCAGTCGTGAATCTGATCATCCTAGGACCACGCTTATTACACTTAACCATATGCAACCAGGACTCTTCTTGTGGCTTTTATTCCTCTCGCTCCTCCTCAATTTCTAATAGAGGAATTTCCTTACCTTTGCACTTGTGGCCTGGCACAAATTTCTCGTTACAAGTAAAGCACAAGCCCTTCTCTCTTCGCCTTTGAATTTCATCATTCGTCAGCCGTCGGTAGTTGCTCGTAGTGCGTGTACCTTCGCCGACTGTTGGTTTGATCTCGGCCCGTGGGGGCGTATCATCAATCGCGACGCTCGCGCGCCGAACGCCCGTGCGCCCCCCACTCGGTCTGGCCTTGCGCACTGCAGCGAGATGATCCTCGTGCAGTCGTGCTGCTTCCATCGCTGCCCTTGTTGACCTTGGCCTATCCAATCGTACCTCCGCAGCCAACTCAGCCTTCAAGCCTCCTACAAACGCACCTACAAGTGCTTTCTCGGGCCAATCCCGAACTCGGCTTGCTATCCTCTCAAACTCTTTTTGATAGTCGCGTAAACTACCGGTTTGGCGGATCCTTGTCAAAGCTTCTTCATAATCAAAATATTCGCTAGGTCCGAACCTGGCAATCAGCTCCTTTTCGAAATCTCGCAATCTGATTTGCTCGCCCTTGTTCTTGTAAACATGTGACACCGATTGCCACCATGTGTTGGCTTCACCATCCAAGTAGTAGGCAGCAATCTGAACTCTTTCGGACCTGTGTACCTCATTGATCTCGAAGAATTGCACGGCACGACTTAACCATGCATCCGGATCTACTCTTTCGAACGTCGGCATCGTTATCTTCGGTTTCACACGTACGTGCTCCTCGCGATGATGCCGATGGCCGTGCGTCCTGCGATCGCCGTGGTGTTGGGTAGTGCACGTCGCGCGTGTTCCCCGCGTGATACGGAAGTGGTAATCGAGCCCGGAGAATGTGAAGATTGGTCGGGCATGGCCAATAGGCGAATAGGCGAGAGGCGCGCATCGGGTGGTGATGCGCGGGCGTTGGGCGTACATGGGCGAGCATGGGCACTGGATGTGCGCAACATGCGCGAAGGTGGCAGGAACGCTGGGCGCGATGGGAGTGCGGGTGACATGCACGCGGGCGGAGTCCTTGCTTGCATAGAAAAGCTGGGCGCACGGCTACACGCACGCGAGGAGATCGGGCGGCAGAAAGTGCGCGCGATAGCGCGCGAGTGCAGCATTAGTGCGGGAGAACTGGGCATGCGCGGCAATCACGAAGATGACAAGGACACGCGAGACACGGGCGGCGGTAGCAAAGCGCGCTCGGGTGTGGGCGTAGGCATAGCGCGCTGCAGCCGTACGCGCGCAACAGAGAGACCGCGAGCGCGAATGAATCACACGGGGAGGAACGCGCGGGGCAGGATGCCTTATACCTCGAGGCATGCGGAAAGCAGGGCGAGACGCACGCGCGCATTGAGGCGGCAGGCGGCAGCGGCGTGCGCAACACGCCGAAAGGGGGCCACGCGCACGAAGGGAGGCGGTGCCCTAGTCCTCGAGGACTAGGGCGTCGAGGCGGTTGGCGCAAGGGCGGCGTGCGATGGCGTGTGGGAGAGGGAGAGAGAGGATTACTTGGTGTGCAAGACAAGAGATTTAGTTTTCAACTAGCTTTATATTTTCTAGCTTAATTAGGATTTCTAATATTTTATTACTTTAATAATTCCCTAGGTAGATTAGGACTAGATATATTTTGTGCCTATATAAAGGCCCCTTCCCTCATGTTATTTTGATCATAAAAGAATTAATAAGAACTCAAGAACTTTTGTTCATCCTCTTTGCTTTAGTTTTTCACCAAAATTCTATAGCAATTATATCGTTTAGAGGGGTGCATTTTGTGAACCTCTAGGCACTATCGGCGATTCAAGGCACTGGTTTGTGGCTTATCGGCAGTCGAAACACACGATCCTCATCATTGGTGCTTTCATTGAGAGGTGTTGATCGTGTCTTTTTCTTCTACCCCTTTCCCTTTCTTTTTCTCTTCTTTTTTCATCCCCCCTATTAAAAAAAAAAAATCTTTTTCTATTTTTGAGAGAGCCGTGAGGTTCGATTATCAAAAAAAAAAAAAAAAAATTATCATCATCATCAACACGAGTCCACGAAGCAAAGAACGCAAGCAAGAGAAGAAAGCCATGGCCAACAAGGAGATGAAGGACAAAATTGACAATCTTGACGTTCAGATGCGAAGTATGAGCGAGGTTATGGAAGGAAGGTTTGGATCGCTCGAGAACAACACCAACGCTGCAGTCACGCGACTGGAACATCGACTAGAGGAAGTCTTGCGGGCATTCCAGCAGCAACAACCACGACAGTTCAACGCACCTCCAAGGCGCGATCATCTCAGACACGCCGATCACGAACAACGCCAGGAGCGCGATCGAGAAAAGGACCGTGAGCAGCGACGCGAGGAGCGAGATCAAGAGGAGGACTTCGACCGGCGATCCCAGGCGTCCAACGACTATGACCGGCCGAAGCCCGTCAAACCACGACTAACGCTGTCCACCTTCACCGGCACAGATCCTGACGCATGGCTCAACCGAGCTGTGCAATATTTCGAGCTTAATGAGACCGATGGGAATGACTGTGTAAGGTATGCTGCTTACTATCTTGATGGGGAAGCCAACGTATGGTGGCAATGGCTTGTGAGCAGCTACCAAGGCAACCCGCTCCACATCCGATGGGAAGAATTCGAGCGCGAATTACTTGCTCGATTTGGGTCATCGGACTATCACAACTATGACGAGGCGCTCTCACGCATCAAGCAGATGGGGAGTCTTCGGGACTACATGAAAGAGTTCGAGCGACTCGCCTGTCGGGTGCGCAATTGGCCGATCTCTGCGCTCATCGGGACTTTCATAGGTGGTCTCAAATTCGAGCTAGCCGCAGAAGTAAGGCATGACCGACCACGGACCATGCGCGAGGCCACGGAATCTGCGCGAAGGAGGGATGAACACTTATCGGCCACACGGAGGATCGGGCGAGAGGGTATGCGTAACTTGGAGCAACGGCGCACGGACCAGCACTTCAACGAGCGCACAATCATAGACAACGCACCATCGAACGTGAGCAACGTCCAGTCTAACCCAAGACCACCGAACAACTTTCGAACGCCACCTCCGAATGTTAAACAGCTCATGTTCGAGGAGATGAGACGCCGACGTGAGAAGGGTCTCTGCTACAAGTGCGAAGAAAGATTCACCCCAGGCCATCAATGCAAACAATTTTTTCTGATCGATGTTATTGAAGAGGACGAGGAAGAGGCCTACGAGGACCAACCAGCACAGCAAGTGAATGAAGATTTGGAGATCTCGGTTAATGCAATGGCAGGCCTTCAGGGACCAAGAACAATCCGACTGCCTGCCAAGATCAAGGAACGACGAATTGAGGTACTAGTCGACACTGGCTCATCGCATAACTTTATTTGCGACCGAATACCTAAGGACTTAAAGCTCAAAGCAACGAAAGTGGAACCGTTTGATGTAAGGGTTGCCAATGGAGAGCGGCTAAAATCTAATGAATATTATCGAGAGGTGCCTATTAACCTGCAAGGCGAGATCATCAAAGCAGACCTCTATGCACTACCTATTGTGGGGCCAGAGATAGTTCTTGGAATTCAATGGCTGGAAGGACTTGGGGAAGTCACTACGAATTACAAGAAAGGCATAATGGAATTCTACTCGGGAAGCCGACTTGTCATGCTAAAAACCGAACCAAAGGGAAAAAGCCGAGAAGCCGAAATGAGGAGTTTGGAGATAGTCTTGATCCTTGAGGACAAGGATGTGCTTAAAGGGGGTGGGAATGATACGGAAGTGGTAATCGAGCCCGGAGAATGTGAAGATTGGTCGGGCATGGCCAATAGGCGAATAGGCGAGAGGCGCGCATCGGGTGGTGATGCGCGGGCGTTGGGCGTACGTGGGCGAGCATGGGCACTGGATGTGCGCAACATGCGCGAAGGTGGCAGGAACACTGGGCGCGATGGGAGTGCGGGTGACATGCACGCGGGCGGAGTCCTTGCTTGCATAGAAAAGCTAGGCGCACGGCTACACGCACGCGAGGAGATCGGGCGACAGAAAGTGCGCGCGATAGCGCGCGAGAGCAGTATTAGCGCGGGAGAACTGGGCATGCGTGGCAATCACGAAGATGACAAGGACACGCGAGACACGGGCGGCGGTAGCAAAGCGCGCTCGGGTGTGGGCGTAGGCATAGCGCGCTGCAGCCGTACGGGCGCAACAGAGAGACCGCGAGCGCGAACGAATCACACGGGGAGGAACGCGCGGGGCAGGATGCCTTATACCTCAAGGCATGCGAACAGCAGGGCGAGACGCACGCGCGCATTGAGGCGGCAGGCGGCAGCGGCGTGCGCAACACGCCGAAAGGGGGCCACGCGCGCGAAGGGAGGCGGTGCCCTAGTCCTCGAGGACTAGGGCGTCGAGGCGGTTGGCGCAAGGGCGGCGTGCGATGGCGTGTGGGAGAGGGAGAGAGAGGATT
>CACSLK010027843.1:3520638-3535855 GCA_902706635.1 Striga hermonthica
GCAATCAGCTCCTTTTCAAAATCTCGCCATCTGATTTGCTCGCCCTTGTTCTTGTAAACATGTGACACCCATTGCCACCATGTGTTGGCTTCACCATCCAAGTAGTAGGCATCAATCTGAACTCTTTCGGACCTGTGTACCTCATTGATCTCGAAGAATTGCACGACACGACTTAACCATGCATCCGGATCTACTCCTTCGAACGTCGGCATCGTTATCTTCGGTTTCACATGTACGTGCTCCTCGCGATGATGTCGATGGCCATGCGTCCTGCGATCGCCGTGGTGTCGGGTAGTGCGCGTCGCGCGTGTTCCCCGTGACTGTTCGTCATCGTCATCGCGACTAGACGCCGAACTGCCCATTCCCGCCATGGTTAATCTCGATGTGCGGCTCCTCCGCATATAATGGTTTACTCTCTCGAGCTGTCCCACCAAGTCGTGTATCATTAGCTCCAACTTTGCCATATTTTCATTGACCACGTGTTGTCCGCTGCCAAGGGACCTCACGCTTGCTTCAAGTGCATCGAATCTCTCACGATTCGTCATGACTCTCTCTTTTTTTTTACTCTAAAATATTCAAACAAAGTCGAACCAAAAAGAAAAAATAAAACAAAATAAATTCGGCCCCTCAACAAAAGGTAATAACCGAACAAAAATCAAACAAAGGACTAGATGACACTTTTTTTTAAGACTCACGAAATTTTTTGAAAATTTGGACAAAAATTCGAAAAACTCGAACCAAAAGAAACAAAAATTCGAACCAAAAAAGAAAAAAAGAACGGGATAGAAAAAGTTAACGAACACACAATCAATCACTCTCAACGAGAGCACCAATGATGAAGGATCGTGTGTTCCGTTACCCTGACTTGTCTCAATCACGGCTTCGCCACGGCCTTGCTCTCGATGATAGGTGTGATCGACTCGGTTATTAGCCTAACTCTTTCACGATACTTGAGTTCACTCGGTAATTAGCCTCGCTACACTCTTTTGAACTAGATCGGGTCTTAGCCTTTCTAACTCGATTGAACTGGCTTGGGTCTTAGCCTCACCAATTCGGTTGCATGATCGAACTCTCACGAATCCTAACACACGGTTTCGAACAAACGTTCTTTTCTATTTAACTCATCAATTCTTCTCTCTAAAAACAATGAGGGATCATCCCTATTTATAGATCCTAACTATGACTAATTCTAATCTACCTAGGAAACATATTAAAGCAATAAAATATTAAATTCCTAAACAATCTAGATATTATTGTGCAAGAAGGAAACTAAATATATTAGAGTCCTTAATTGACTAGATCTTGATCTTGCTTGGCTTGCACTCCAAACAATTTCAAACTCACGCCCAAGTACTTCGGCCGCCTCACACTTGCCTTATGTGTGCGCGCCGCTCTTTGGAGTTTCCTAATCCTCGTCGCACGCGGCTTCGCGCGTGCGCGCCTCGCACGCGTCAACCGTCACCATGGTCTCGCCTAGTCCCGTGCGGACTAGGCCTCGCGCGCGCTTGTTCCCCAATCGCGAGCCAACGCGCTCGCCCAGCTGCCGCCGCCTTCCTTATGCGCGTGCGCGCCCAGCACCCCTATGCCCCCGCGGTGTAGGACTCCCACGTTTGCGCCACACCCGCGCGCTTTCTTGCGCGCCCGGTTCCAACCGATCCTCTCGCGCACGTGCCGTCGCGCGTCTGCCATTCCTTCGCCTGCTAGGTTGCGGACACCACCTGTGTGCATCTCACCCGCGCGCCCCGCTCGCTCGCCACTCGCTGCCTGCGCGTACCTCCCAACGCCTGCGGCCTGATCGCCTACCGTGCACATCCGTACACCCGACGTTGTCCGCGTGCTGACCACCTGCTCTCGCGCATCACCGCCCGATGCGCGCCTTTCGCCTGTTCGACCATCGATCACCCCCGACCAATCTTCCGCCTCAACGACCACTTCCGTATCAGCGGGCCTGGGCGCGGGCGCGGGCTGCGCTGGCGCGGTGATACAGAAGTGGTCATCAACCCAAGCGAATCAGAGGATGAGGGTTCTCAACTTATGGTTGGACAACATGCTAAAGGAGCCATCAAGTCCAATATATCGACCCTCTTGTGTAAGAGATTGGCCAAAAGGATGTGGTCCGAAGCTAAAGTTGAAGGAGAGGAAACGTATGGCCAGAAGAAGACGCAAAGCAAAGGCTCAAAAGGCAAGTCAATGTTGTGGGCCTTGTGCGAGAAAGAAGCGAGCTTGGGAGATGGTGGCTCGAAGGCGAGGTAAACCGAGAATGGAGGATGGTTGGATATTGCGTGTAGGAGATTGCATCGGGTTGGAAGGATGGGATCCATGGCCCGAGTCGGCAGAGACGAACGACAACAAAGGGGACGACGATGAGCGGCTATTGGGCGAATGGCACACATCGGCCCATGATGCGCGCGGTTGGACGGAACAGGATACACGGGCAGCAGACGAGCTGGCAATAGAGGTTAGCAGCACGCGGATGGCGTCGGGCGTACGCAGGTGCACGGTCAATGGTGATATTATGTGGGCATTGGAAGCACGGGACGAGGAACGCACGCGGTCAGCGCGGGGAGTACGTGAATGCACGCAGGGGCGTGCGATAGGCGATCAGGGCCCGGGCGTTGGCGTGGACGCGCGCGAGGAAGCAAGCAGGGACGGGGCGCGCGATGAGTGCGCAAGTGTGGGACATGCGGATGAAGACTGCGACCTAGCGGGCGTAGGAGTGCTGGGCGCGGGTATGCACGCGCAGACGGGACGCGGCAGGGGCGAAGCGCGCGCGACATCGCGCGCGTGTGAGGAGCGCGCGCGAGACCTAGTAACCAAACGACTAGGCGAGAATGGCGGTGACGCGTGAGGCGCGCGACATGAGGCGGCCGAGAGGTTTAGGGCGTGGGAATTAGTTGTGCTTTAAGTAGTTTGGAGTGCAACTCAAGACATTAGAATTATAGTAATATTAAGATTTTATTACCTTGTTGCTTTTAATTATTGATTCAGGAGATCTAGTTTGATTAGGCTTAGATTTATTTTATGCACCTATAAATACCCCATGTACTCTTCATTATTTTATGTCTTGAGTCTATGAATGAGGTCTTGAATTGATGACTCAATTTAGAGAGGGGAACTTTATGTTCTAATGTGTGTTAAGCAAGGCCGTAGTGCGTGTTTACATACAGTGTCGGAGAGAAGGCCATTAGAGCGTCTTGAAGTCACAGTGTCTAGGAGAAGGCCGATAGTGCGTCTGTTAGATACACCTATCGTGAGTGAAGGCCCTGAGTGCGCATTTATTCACAACCCACGTATAGAGTAAAAGTACGATCCGTCATCATTGGTGCTTTCATTGAGAGGTGCAGATCGTATTTTTGTCTATCTATCTTTTTTTTCTTTTTTCGGTTTTGCCTTTTGCTGAGGGGGCCGAATTTTTGTTCTTTTTTGTTCGAAATTTTCGAATTATTGTTCAAATTTTTCAATTTTTTCTTTGAGTCCTAAAAAAAAAGTGTCATCTAGTCTTTTGCTTTATATTTTTGGTTTTGTTCGAATTTATTCGTAGAGTCAAAAAAAAAAAAAAAAGGATGTCTTAGTTACCATTGGATGAGTTGGATTGGGAAGATCTTGAGATGTTGGAGGGTTTGGAAAGAGAACTCACACCATGGGAGAAAATGTATCTAGATGAGCTTCATGAGCGAAGGAATCTAGAAGAGTACGAGCGACAACTCATAGAAGCCCGAGAAGCAATGGTGGTCGATGTTCAAAACAATGAAGATGATGGTGTGTTGAATTTTCTAATCCTTGAGGACAAGGAGAGTCTTGAAGAGGAGGGGAATGATACGGAAGTGGTCATCAACCCAGGCGAATCAGAGGATGAGGGTGGCGACGATCTCAACATATGGTTGGACAACATGCTAAAGGAGCCATCAAGTCCAATATATCGACCTTCTTGTGTAAGTTGGCCAAAAGGATGTGGTCCGAAGCTAAAGTTGAAGGAGAGGAAACGTATGGCCAGAAGAAGACGCAAAGCAAAGGCTCGAAAGGCAAGTCAATGTTGTGGGCCTTGTGCGAGAAAGAAGCGAGCTTGGAAGATGGGGGCTCGAAGGCGAGGTAAACAGAGAATGGAGGATGGTTGGATATGGCGTGCAGGAGATTGCATCGAGTTGGAAGGATGGGACTCATGGCCCGAATCGGTAGAGATGAACAACAACAAAAAAGACGACGATGAGCGGCTATTGGGCGAATGGCACGCATCGGCACATGATGTGCGCGGTTGGACGGAACAGAATACACGGGTAGCAAACGAGCTGGCAACGGAGGTTAGCAGCACGCGGATGGCGTTGGGCGTACGTAGGTGCACGGTCAACGGTGATATTATGTGGGCATTGAATGCATGGGACGAGGAACGCACGCGGTCAGCGCGGGGAGTACGCGAATGCACGCAGGGGCGTGCGATAGACGATCAGGGCCTGGGCGTTGGCGTGGACGCACGCGAGGAAGCAAGCAGGGACGGGGCGCGCGGTGAGCGCGTAAGTGTGGGACATGCGGACGAAGACCGCGACCTAGCGGGCGTAGGAGTGCTGGGCGCGGGTATGCACGCGCAGGCGGGACGCGGCAGGGGCGAAGCGCGCGCGACAGCGCGCGCGTGTGAGGAGCGCGCGCGAGACCTAGTAACCGAAGGACTAGGCGAGCATGGCGGTGATGCGTGAGGCGCGCGACATGAGGCGGCTGAGAGGTTTAGGGCGTGGGAATTACTTGTGCTTCAAGTAGTTTGGAGTGCAACTCAAGACACTAGAATTATAGTAATATTAGGATTTTATTACCTTGTTGCTTTTAATTATTGATTTAGGAGATCTAGTTTGATTAGGCTTAGATTTATTTTATGCACCTATAAATACCCCATGTACTCTTCATTATTTTATGTCTTGAGTCTATGAATGAAGTCTTGAATTGATGAGTCAATTTAGAGAGGGGAACTTTATGTTCAAACGTGTGTTAAGCAAGACCGTAGTGCGTGTTTACATACAGTGTCGGAGAGAAGGCCATTAGAGCGTCTTGAAGTCACAGTGTCTAGGAGAAGGCCGATAGTGCGTCTGTTAGATACACCTATCGTGAGTAAACGAAGGCCCTGAGGTCGCGTTTATTCACAACCCACGTATAGAGTAAAAATACGATCCGTCATCACGCGGGCTGCGCGGGCCTGGCAAGCTTCATAGGGCCAAATGACTTGGAAATTATTTCTAAGTGTTTGGTTTGACCCCGGTTTGACTTTGGCTTGGTTTGGTCAATACGCGAAGATATAAATCGATCCTTAGTCCGATTTAAACTGAATTACCTTCCGACTTAATTAAATTAAATCGAACGGGACATTATATCATCTTTTAGGACAATATAATATGATGGCTTGAACGAGCAAAATAATAGAATAATAATAAATACTCCAAAATCAATTAATTTAAACAATTAGGCAAAAAGAAAATTAATATGATGATGATGATGATAATAATAATAATAATAATAATAATAATAATAATAATAATAATAATAATAATAATAATAAATAATATTCTCCAATAATTCATAATCAAACGGGGCGTTACACTGTCGGCACACTGCGGCCACAGCGTACTGGCAGTCAGTCGAGGACGTGTAGGTGTTGTGCGTAAGCCCAACCAGGTGTCGCGTTCAGCCTCTGCCCGCAGCAGACGACAGCCGGTTAGTGCCTAGCGCACACCGGCACGTCCCAGAGCACATTAGTGCGTTCAACACACGCCAGTTGGCCTCGAGCAGTGCCCGACAGCACGCCGAGTGCCATGTGCCGTCAAGGTTGCCCGACAGCACCCGAGCGGTACCAGTTCACGCCAGCCAGCGTCAGTCCACACATCCATGTGCCCAGTTGCCTGTTGTGACGTTTGATAGCGCCCGGCAGTGCCCAGTCGCGCAAGTGCCGGCACCCGCAGTGCCCGGCAGCGCCAATCGCCACGCCACGAGTCCCGTCGACCGTCGATCGTGTCCAGTCGCACGCGATGGCAGATCCATGAGCGTGCGTTGCGCCAGTCGCACGCCAGCATCTGAGGTCTTGTCCAGTCAGCCCAGGCTAACGCCTGTTGCGCCCAGCAAGGTTCAGTCCACGCCGGCTGTGCCCAATGGCACGCCAACAAGCGCGGACGTCCATGCCCATGCCAGTCACAACCAGCAAGGCCCGGTCGTGCCTAGGCCGAGCCAGTCCATGCCAGCGACTGCGCCTGGGCACTAGCAGGCCCAGCGCGGGATCGAGCCGGTTAGCCGAGCCAGCGGCCGACCGCCTGGCCACAGCAGGCCGGCGGTCCGGCCAGCCAAGCAAACTGGCCAGTTCAAACCAGTTTAGCTCATGTTTTAATATTTGATGATTCGGTCTATGTTTATGTCAAGATTTCAGTTAAATTCCAGGTCCAGTCCGGTTTAGTTCAGTTATATCAGTCCAGTTACATTTTAAACCAGTTCCAGCTATTCCGGTTAAGTCTAAATGTCATGTCAAGTTCAAGTCGAGCATCTTAACATATTAACCAGTTATTTTAATCAGTCTGAGCATAGTACTTAGTATTTGTTTATATCATGTTACAGTTTGATCAGTCTACAGTCATCAGCACTACCATTTTCATATCGACGGTTCAGGTGGGGACTCAGACTGGGTATTACATTGATTATAATTACGGTACCATGGTTGAGGTATGTATTACGTTATGTTATGTATCCGCTTGGAATGGTCACCGGTCCATTCTGGGTTCTAGTAGCCTAGTCTGCCCACTAGAGTGTGCACATGGTGTCTGGCATTTTCATGCTGGCAGATGTAACGGTTATGATGTAACGGTTATGTGATGGTAATGGTTTACCGGTACAAGTTGATGGTTATGTATATGCCAAGATCATGATATTGTTATTATTTTCACTTTTACTTTAGTATGAGTTCCTACAGAGCACAGTGGATTTTAGTGCTCACGCCCCATGTTTATCTATGTTTTTCAGGTCACAGAGTCGGACTGGAGGTGTGAGCTGAAGGGCAGTTCAGGATTATGTTTATAAAGTTTGAATTTAGCATAGCGGTGCTATTACTATCTCCCGTAGAATGATTTACATGTTTTGCCACACTACAATTTCAGCTGACTTTCACTGTTTGTCAAACTTAGCCTTTTGGTCCGATTTACCAGTCGGATTGTTTATATTATGTTAAACCATTTTTCTTTAAAAGCTAAATACGGATTTCAAAGCAAAGTAAAGGATTATGGTAGCACTCTGAATCATGATTTCGCAAACTTATAAGTATTTTTAAGAAAAGATTTTGCGAAAATTTAACTCTGATATTTACGACATAGCGAGGTATTACAGTTGGTATCAGAGCACGTTTCTGCATCTCTGAATACTTTTACTGGTCAGAAAATTTTATAAAACCTGAACACGTCACGCTCATGCCCCGCCGACTACAGGTCAGTGCTGATTCATGTTTTAAATTATAAACAAATAACTATGTTTATGCTCAGTAAAAATTCAAAGTTATGAAATAGTTAGGATTCTCGAGTCATGTTTAGGAATTATGGTCCAGTGTATCCATGATTTAGTGTTAATATTTCCAGACCAAGTTAGCGACTCGTCAAGAAATTTGTGTGTCTTATCACACAGTTAATGTATCATGTTATGTCATATCTCTATGTTTAATCATGTTGAACGTTTCCAATATTCAGATGCCGCCACTAGATCATCAGGAGGTTCCCCAGGCCACCGTAGTCGCTCAGTTTTGCGACTACGATTTTTGCTGACTTTCACTGTTTGTCAAACTTAGCCTTTTGGTCCGATTTACCAGTCGGATTGTTTATATTTTGATAAACTATTTTTCTTTAAAAGTTAAAAACGGATTTCAAAGCAAAGTAACGGATTATGGTAGCACTCTGAATCATGATTTCGCAAACTTATAGGTATTTTTAAGAAAAGATTTTGCGAAAATTTAACTCTGATATTTACGACATAGCGGGATGTTACAAGTGTATTTCAAGTGTATTTGCGTGGTGGGACACCGCATAGTTTAAATGCTTTACTAGATCATTCATGTATGGCCCCTGCATGGGCCATAGGATCAATGTTTGTAATTGATATTATGTAATTGTTCGCTGGACCCGGTAAGCACGGACATCTCTCGATGAGACGAGGCAGGCTACCCCGCGAACCCCTAATTGATGGGATACATGGTACTGTGCAAATGCAGACATACTCGTAGACAACTTGTTGTCATATACGAGCATTGTTAAGGTGTTTTCAGACGGATATGCACGGACCCAGGTCGACTGTAGTATAGGTGACGGCGGCGGTAGGCACACGCCAACGAATGAGACCCGATGGTGACTTCCCCGATGACGACTTGTTCAAGACGAAATGTGGGAGTCACGGTGAAAAAAAGGAAATTCTAAGTCCCAAATCGAAAGACCCTTTTCAACAAGGACAAGAATTACATTTTCTGAAAGATTGGAGAATGATTTAATAGCCATGATAGTTGGATCTTAGTTCCTCGTTTAATATTGCCTATTAATCATGCATGTCCTTATGTGATTTAATTGCTTTATGTGCAAATTGAATTATTAGGAGCATTTTTAGGAAAATTCCTTTAAATTAAAAATTATATTAAGTGTGTAATGGGTTGAAATAAATAACATCCAAGGCCTCCATTATAGGTTTGTCAGTGAAGTAATTTAAATCGAGCCCAAAGGATGTTTTATTTCACAGTTCACAAGGACAAATCTCCTTCGGGATGGTTATAGTGAGCTATTTCAAAAGCGTACGGGTCACCCAAAGGTGGACGTATAATTTTGGTAGCAAACTTTGTACCAATTAATGGCTTACACTTAAAGTGCAAATAATTACGATATTCCCAAAGAAAAAGGTCGTTTTTATTCTTTTATAAGTTAATTGCACTGGCCAAAAGTTCGACCGACTATAAGTTAAGTATTGCTTGACAATATGTTAACTAATGGGATTTATCCCTCCTCTTGTGATGGTTTGAACCGCAGACGTCCACACTCAGTGGCTTGCGGGGATTCGGTGTTTTGAGGTGCCGGTGAATTTATTCAAATGTTGTTTTGAAGGGATCAATATTTGATGATTCGATAACACTTGACTGAGTAAAGACTATGTTTGCATGATCCCAGGAATTCAAAATGTCTTTTCAATCCGTTGTCCGTAATACTCAAAGATAATTTACTTGTTCAAACATGATTAGAAATAGAACTTGCATAGTGTCTTATTTTTCCGAAGATACAAAGCCGAATGGCATGTGTAAGCAAGATGGACATAGGAAGATGAATTGTCCTATCCTTAAGACAAGAAAGGTAAATCTTATTCACTGGGAAGTCGAAACATTCTAAGTGGTGTTATCTATAAGTGTCTGGTATATAGATACGTAACCACTAATTATGTAAAATGGTTCCAGGAAACCAATCGACATGTGAAGGTTAGATTGCCATCTAGAATGGGCTAGCTACGGAAGTAGCATCTATGGCAGTGGGAGTTATCTATTAATTAGAATTTTGGTTATTGAGTAATTACCTTTCCATGCCAAGTTTTGGAAATAACTCATGTTCAGTTTCTAAATTGTGTATGGATGAAAACGTGATGTTTTATCCATTTGGTACGTGTGTAGACGATATACTCAGTGAACCAATATGTCCCACAGTGCAGCAGATGAAATATGTAACACATTGACTCAATAAATGAGAAGAAAGGTCCTTCAATAAATGAATCATTATATTAATTTGGTATCTAGTGTTTGGAATTTTAGTATTAATAGAATTCAAAGGTGGATAGCCACTGAACTTATGGGTTCTTTGGGAATGGATGAAACTATCAGACCTACAAATTATACTTGGTAACTAAAATCACATAAATGACCTTTTGAAGGTCGAGGGTTAGAAGCCAAATAAATTCTAAGGTTGGTTCATCCGATTTGTGAAGTTCTATAATTTTAGGACGAAAGGTAGTTTTGAATATTTTTCTTCTAAAAATTTTGTTCAAGACAGGGTACATTAAGTGACATTGCATAAGCTTGAGTACTTCGAGGGAGTACAGTGGCGATTATGGAAAGGTGTCGAGATTAATGTATCAGTGGCATTACGATTAAGATCGCAGTGACTAATACCTTTTGGAAAATAATAGAAATACTTATTGGATGTTGGAATACAATCTCAACGTGTTTCACCTGGTTCATCGGAACAGGACGGTGCAACAGAAGGAAAATGTCTCTCAAGAAGATTGGTTATGTCAATGATGAGTTCCAAACATAATCCAATCTAAGCTTAGTACTCATTACTCAGAATGAATTGTTGGCAAGACTTAGGTTTTGTTAGGAACATATTCGGATTCAGAGCATTTCAGCACACGTGCTGGAAAGTTGATACTAATAGAATTGGAAAATATGTTCGGAAATTAGGCAATTTGTGGGATACTTCATAGTAGCGAGAAATGAGTGGATTATTATAATACTAAAAGTCAGGATGTGTTCGTTAGTGCGAATTTCTGATTTTTAGAGGAATAGTAAGTAATAAACCACTAAGCTTATTTGTAGAATTGTTTTAAGGAAAGATAAAGGTAAAAGTTCAACTTTTTTACCAAGTGTACAAATGTGATACCACAATAAAAACTGCAACACGTATTTTGTGCTATACACCTGTTCAAAGGGAACCTCGTTGTAGTGGGAGGGTTGCAAGATAACTCCATTGGTGATAATAAGAGAGTCGTTGGACTCAGTTTGTGTTAATCACAAGTTCATGGAATTCATGTTTTGAGAAAGTCTCAGACTTGGTCTTTAGTAAACTTGAATCGATCCCTAGTTATACAATGAGGAGATCCAAGACTAGGATGCAGAATCTTAGCAAAGTTTTAATGATTTCTGATTTAGAGTCATGGACTCTTATCAGATCTGGGTTCTTATAGAATTACCAAGTAGCGTAAAAGCTATTGAACGAAATCTATAAGTGAAGACTTTAGTACAAGGCTTGTTGTGAAATAGCAGACTCAGAAAGAATGGGATCCATTATGAGTTAGTTTTATCACCAGTAGCTGTGTTTATGTCTATACAAAGAAAGGCTTGTTTTGAAATGGTGAACTCAGAAAGAATGGGATCTATTACGAGTTAACTATTTCACCGGTAGCCGATTTTAAAGCTGATGTCATTCATATGAGTTATGAGTTAGGCAAAGTGGATGTCAAGAAATTTTCCTTAATCGGGAGTCTTGTAGGAATATCCACTGAGCAGCACCCAGAAGTGTTCATTGGAAAAGTGCTAAAGGGCATTTAGTCAGTAGGCTGACACAATCCAGTTATAGACTGTAGTGGGCGGAACGTTTGGTTGATAACTTCAAATCATGGATTTGATCATTCACCAAATGAGCATTGTGTGGCGCAATGGAAGCGTGGTGGTATTTTTGTACTATGCGTAGACAACATTTTGATCACTGGAGACAGTGAAAATGTTGACAGAAGCAAGGGTATGGTTATCCAAGTAGTTGGACATGAAAGATTCAGAATCGACAGATATTCTTGAGATTGAGGATCACAAGAAAGATATGTTGCGATTGTCCTAATTTTCATGTCCAGACTATCAATTTATTTTTTCGGGATAAAGTAAAGAGAAAAATCTAGAACCGGCAGAAAGAAGTCTTGGGATGAAACAAAACCGAAAGAGTAAGCATCGACTCAATCTCGTGTTCAAGTGTTGAAACCTGCTCCCTGCCTTTCGAATAGATCGTATCGACTTAAAGATTTGCATCGAACCATTTCTTCTGACTCTTTTTAAAATTTAATAAATGTTGGTTGATCCTTCCGCAGGCCTGCCACATCTGACGAAGAGGACATATCACAGGAAAGATCCCGCAGGAATTTCATTATATCCCCTCTAAGCATTCGATTTCTCATCTGAGATTTCATAAGGATAAAATAAGCAAAAAAGGCATCTATCAACCTTCGTCTGGTCTCGCAACCTTCGACTTTCATGTGTTAAGCATATAGCTAGCCTGCTCAGTCCCAATAAGCATAACGAAAATAGTAGCAATGCGGCCAATAAAGAAGATTTATAAAATTTTTATAGGGTCTTTTCCTTCTATGTCGCAGGGAGGCTCATTCTATTTTTGCATGATATCTGCAAGTCCTTAGGCATGGCAACAGGAAGCCTAGTATATGCAATAGATGAGGCCTGATATTTGTTGCATGGTTAGTAAATATCGAAGTAATCCTAGATGGGAGCAATGGTTCATGGTAGAACATAAGATCAAGCGTCGTAAAAGGACTAAGGATAATATGTAGGGTTACCAAACGAACCATAAGTAACCTATGGATTACAAAGGATTCTGATTTCTAATCAGACATGAACAACAAGTAAAAACCACCTTATGGTTTGTGTTCACTTGTGGGAGCCAAGCAGATTAGAGGAATGTCAAGCGGTAATACATTGACGGATTCCACTATGAACTCAGTACGTCCCTTCCCAAAAGGCGAGCGACGTAGAAATTGGATTCTCCATTGAACTAAAAATGTGAAACCTCGTCTAGCCAGGTCAGGTCACAATTTGATTGTGATGACAGTTGGTGTAGTTACAGAGAGAGAGAGAGAGAGAGAGGAATCACTAGTTCATAAAGCAAGTGGCACATAGAGCAAGTACGCCCGTTACAAAGGACTGCGACAGGCTGGATGTTTGACGCCTAGTTACCTCGATAGACAACCAGGTAAATCCTTTTAGGATTGGCTTTCCGGAGAAAGCGGATGATGGCTATGTTAAAGGATTGGGAGTCGGATGTATGGCAGAAAGGACAACAGTTCTTTGAGAATTATGATTGAAAGAGAATCGTGGTTAGCAATAACCATGAGCTTATGAAGCATAAGTGGGAGATTGTTAGAGGTATGCTGTAAAAGCTCGGTTTTACAGATTCTATCAATCCCATTTTGATCTGGCCATCATGTTTCGGTCAAAGTACATATGCTTGCAGTTTATTTACTTATGCAATCATACTCCTTGTCTTACATTGAGATAGTGTGGTTCGAAGTGTTTCGAACAGAAAGATCACCTATCGGTTCCTTGTAAGACTAAACTATTCGTTCACAGTCTAGACAGGCAGTGAGACCCCTCTTGGACAAAGACTATAGTGTATTCTTGATTCAGTTGGTCTTTGACTGGAGAATTACACTAGCACTTATGATAGGTGTTGAACAGGACCACGGAAGGATAAGATTATGAGACTCACTGATCGTTGTTGTAATCTAGACCTTCAGAAATTGATGCGTACTCTTAAGCTGTAAGATAATATAAAACGGGCATATGTATTCATTACTTGTTTATTTGATTTACCAAAGGTGATTCCGGTTTATTTAGGATGACATACTCGGTATTTTGGTAAATGAGTGTGTTTATATGATGTGCTGTTATAAATTATTTACAGTCACTGTGTCCCAGTGCGATGGGTTGATGACGTCCCTGAAATGAGCTCAGGAATGAATATTATGTCAAGCCCTGCAGGCGAATGTGTTATCTGGCATAATGATTAAGGATCTGAGTGGTACTAGTTTTGGAAATTAATCTGAAGTTGATTAATTATTTTGTCAGTAATTTAATTAAGCAACGGACGTTATATCTTAAACATGAGGAGATAAATCGATCAATTAGATTAATATAATTTCATCAAGTGGAGGTTTGAATTTATTGAATAAATTGGAGCTAAATGGGGAGAGCAATAATATTACTCTAGTGAAATGTTTTATTATTTAATTCTATTTAGGAACTAGGAATTAATTATATTTCATAATTAAGATTCCATTAGGAGAGGAATATTCCTTCTAGAATGTTACCTAGGGTTAGGAGACTATGGAGTCCTCTAGAAGGTAATAAAGGTTAGGAGGAATAGGACTTCTAGATGGGATAGGATATGGAGCATAATTAGGATTCCTAAGCCTATAATGGGATAAGCCCATATTTAGCACCTCTTTAAGGTCCCTAATGTAGCCTATAAATACACCATGTCCCAACCTCTCTTAAAGTGTGAGAGATCCGATTTTAAGGTCCTATTAGGGAGAGGAAGATCGTGTTCTATATATATTCGAGAGTTAGGGAGTATCGATTAAGTGATGATTGGAAAATTCCAAAGGTAAACAAGGAACAAATATATAAATCTACTTTCTTTAATTTTAAAAGTGATTTCACGATTAGGGCAGAAGAAAGAGATATTCAACTTTCAAAACCTTTCGAATCAATAAAATTACTTACTCCACGCTCTTTAGAAAAACATAAAAAGAAAAATTATAAATATATTCATATTGGATTTGTAGCGCCCCGTTCAATTTATAGAATTTCTCGGATTATTCTATTTATCGAATTTTATTTATTAGATTATTTTTATTGTATTGGTCGTGAGGTACTTAAATTATGAGTTTAAGAACTCAATCGTTTTACTTTTCAAACGTTTATCGTTCAACGATTTCTGTGTAATCGCGTAGTTTGGATTTAACACGTTCGATTATTGGATTTATGTTCGGATGTTATTATATTGGCATTATTATTATTAATTTATTTTAATTGCGATATTGTCTAAATGTCTAAATTGTTTATTATTATTGTTTATTATTATTATTGTTGTGTTTAAATGCCTAAGTGATTAAATGCTTATAAATATTAAATAAATATTATTTGTGTGTATTATATATATTATATATTATTTATTATTTCCGTTATTTATTTTATCGAATCGTGCCTTGCAACCGAGAGAACCCGCGCCTCCACCGAACCCGTTTCCTCTATCTTGGAGAGCAAGACGTTGAAAACCTATGTTTTGTATGCGACGTCTCTATCGCCTCTTTGACCGATTTTATTGAGATTTATATGCCAATTAAACTACTCATTTAAGGGATAATTATCCTAATTGATAGCATAGCTTATTTTCCCTAAACTTTTGTCCCTATAATCGTGGAGAGAGAGAGAGACCAGATCTGTAACATCCCGACTTTTTACTACTATCAGAGTGCGCAATTTTTCGCAAATTTTCTGAATAAAACATAAAACATTAATTTTTGCAAAAAATGATTCGGAATGCTACCGTGAAAAACTTAATTTTTCTGAAAACCATTAAAATTTTAAACTGATAAATAAAACGGTTATACTGTCTTATCCGACTAATGTCGGAACAAAAACTGAAAATGAGTACTGAAAGTTTAGCGGAAACAAAGCGTGGCAAAA
>CACSLK010027843.1:3553787-3565961 GCA_902706635.1 Striga hermonthica
TCGCTGATTTAAAAAAAAAAAATCGAAAAACAGAGCATAAACGAGGGAAAACCTACAACTTCCGGTGGCCCTTCCTTGCAACTTTCTGGCGTGAACCAGCTGATCATCACCTCCGATCATCACCATCACAAATCCCGTACAGCCCGTCATCGTTCACGAGCCCCGCGAACAGCCAGACCTCCGGAGACCATCGTGTACCTGCTGCTCACTCGCATCGCTGTCCTCAGGCCACCGCAGGAAGCTTTTCGCGAGTCCCACATTCACAATCGCGCCCTTACTTGCAGTCAGAGGCGGAGCCACCCATGGGCTAGGGTGGGCTCCAGCCCCAGGTAAGTTTTAAAAAAAAAAAATTAATTCACATTTTGGACCATTTATGTAGATAGCCCCATGTATTATTATGTTAGCCTATTTGTTTGAATTTGCCCGATAACATAAGACCAAAATATTTTTAAGGTAGGCCAACAATGAAAGTCCAAAATATTAAAATCCATTATCTTTCTTTTCTTTCTATCCCAATTCTCAATCCATCGTCTTCTTCACCATTAAAATGGTCGAAAGAAAAAAAAATAAAAAGAAAAAAAAAAAGAAAGAAAGAAAAATCCCACCGCGCTGCCAATCCCAATCAAGCGAACCGAGCACAGCTTCCTTCTATTTTCTTGGATATCCATTAATTTGAATGTGTTTGATGAATTTATTGATTTAGGGGTTTATTTACTGATTTTTACTGATTTTGGTGAGTAGTAAGATGTCTCAGCTACCTTGTTATTCTTCCTGCCAAAGCTGCCATTATCTTTGTTGAATGAGAATGCCCATTTCTACTAATTTAAAGAATGGTAGAAATAGTGAAAACCATTTTAAGGTGTGAATTGGGCTTTCCTTAAAAACTATTGAGACTAAACCATAATATGATTGTGTACAAAAATACTAAAGGTGTGGATGCTTGACCATCATCTACTCGATCCTTTTAAATAGTAAAAATCATAATATGATTGTGTACAAAAACCCACAATGCATTCTTGATTACCTTTTTTTTTATATAAATGTTTTAGTTTGCTTATATCTTGATTACTTTACAATTTTTGTTAACTTATCGGTTTAAATTATAATGGAGGGTCAATGAACGAAGAAAATAAATATAAAATTTGTTGTTACATACACTATCAATTCGTCTTGTTTTGACTCTCACGTTGTCTACGACGACTACAGAGCAATCGCTTTCGTTTATGAAACTTGTCAAGACAGTTATTTGGAATAAGATGGAAGAGGAGTTTTTTTACGGATTTCATGATTATTTACATTGAAAAGGAGTTGGTCGAAAATATTAGTAATGATACTATAATCGTCGAGTTTTAATCTAAAAAGAATCGAATATCGCAATTTCATTAGCCCCAGGTGTTCTAAAATCCTAGCTCCGCCTCTGCTTGCAGTCCCGATTCTCGGGTCCCGTCGGCGAGCCAAACGGAGTTGTCGAGCCCCTCCGAGCAGCCCATCTCGATCTTCGGCTCATTCCTAATCTGGTGTTAATCCCGAGAACGGTAACGGTACTCGTTTTTCCTCTCGTTTGTTCATGTGTTGTGTTTTGAGAATATAAATATATTATTGATATTATATATTGTTATGATTTTATGTGGATTTCGTCGGTTCGTGTGAATCAAACGAGAACTCGTTGAAAGTGTGAAGTTGCTGTGGATTTAGGAACTTAGGATCATCATGGGAACAACGGTTTTGACCTTCTGTCGTTTCGATTAGTAAATCGGCAGATATGAATTTTTGAAGTCCTTAATTGTTGTTTTATGTGTAAAATTCACTATAAATCGCATGATTGTCCGATTGGCATGAAATTTGAGCTGAGTGACCCACCGTTTATTGTATAGCTTGTGTAAAAATTTCATAATTTTTCATAGTCTGTAGCTATTTTAAGTGATTAATGTGATTTCTAGACAGAAATATGTTAAATGCATATTAAATTAGTCTGTGCTCCGATTTTGCTAAAATTGGAATATGTTATGACACTGTCATGATTTTATACTATGTAAAATTTTTAGAATTTTTAGAATAAGTTTCATAGGGTAAATGCATTATTTTCAGATTCTGCAGAAAATTGTTTTATTTATGATAAATCTTTTAGTTATTGAAAAATTCTTATTTTTGTCTAAGATGCTTGTTTTATGTGTAATATCATGATATGAGAAGATTGGAATTTTTAGAGTTCAAAATGGTTCAGTTTTAATTGAAATTCGATAAACTACAGAAACTTGTAGGAATTTTTAAAATTCGTGTGTTTATTGTTTGAAACTAAAATTTTTATATGTTGGTCTTTAACTACTGATCTTGCTCCAGTAAAAATCTCATGTGCTAATTCATTCGTTAGGTTAGGCTTTGAATTTTATGCTTATTTTTGCTGATATTATATTTGAATTTTATAAAATTGTGTATAATTAATTTGTGGCTGAAACTTGGTGGTTTTTCTAAGTATTAGGAGGTGAATTTTGTGTTGAACTTTCAGAACCCAACTCGTTGGTTTGATGGACCTTCTTAAAAATGTGTAAATCTTGGAAATTGCTTTGAGATAGAAGTTTTGGTTAAGAATTTGGTAATCAGCATGTTATGTGTTTCCTTGTGGCTTGTCTCGAGTTCCAATATCCACAAGACTTCACGAACCACTTAGTCGAATCAAGTTCGGCTAAGTCAAATTTGTAATTTTCTACTTAGGTCTAGATAAAGCGTTAACTTTAGTATCTGGACTTATGTAGGTGTCTAGAGGTGTTGACCTCACCCCGCCTTCGAGAATCGTGATTGTGTTTTGTCGCTGCGAACAGGTGGGTACATTTGTGATGTATTCCATAATTATTGCACTCTTTATTCGTGTAATGCTTCGTTTGAAAATGGTTGTATGCGTGAGAACCCTAGTCTAGGTGTCCCGTACAATAGTGCCTTTGATGAATGCGAAAACAGTGGGAGGTCACCTGCCCGTTGTATTCAGGAGGAGACGCCCCAAGCCGTTGTACCGGGAAAGGGAAAAACATCTCCACTGTCTCCTGGAAAGGATCCTACGAACCGTTGTACCCGGGGTAGGAAGGTTTCAGTTACTTCCATGCTGTTGTATCCGGAAGGTTGTTGTATGTACATAGGAGGTTTGCGATAGGGCTGAGTAGGGAGTTTAGACCTTGGATTCTATGCATACTGTGTAGATGTTTTAAAATGTTTTATACTGGATAACTGTGCAATAATGGTGAGCTTGTTGGCTATGCTCACCCCCGTTGTTTGTTTCTTGTTGTTGTTCCTCTCTTCCTTCTTTAGGTTGAGATGAGCTAGAGGCGGTGGCGTAAAGACGAGCGAGATGGTGTTCAATGGTCGATTGTGTTATTCTTATGCTTCCGCCTGTTATGAATTGTTGAACTGCTTATTGACTTAGTTTTTATTTTTCCTGCTTTGAACTGAATAAGTATGCTACCGTCGGATTTGAACCTTGGGATTATGCTTTTACTTATTGGTTAATTTGGAACTTATGAAATGCTTGTTTGGGTTTGATTAGTAACGCATGTGTAGGTTCTATCTGATTTGTTGTATGTTGGTTTAATTGCTGTTGGTAGTTAGGTAGCCCCCGTTGAGTTTTAAATTTTGGAATTGTTTAAAAAAAAAACTAAGATTTTTGTGAATTTGTTCTGTAAATTCTTTAAAATAAAATGGGGCGTTACAGAATCTTTGTCGACATAGGGAGTTCGGTGAATGTGATCTTTTATGACTGTCTCAAACGGATGGAGCTCGACATCGAGCTTGCGCCTCTGCATACATCACTCTTTGGTTTCAATGGATCGGAAGTCGCACCCCTAGGAGAAACTACGCTCGCTGTCGTCCTAGGGGAAGGCGACTTGAGGAAAGTACAGATGGTGCGATTCATTGTAGTCGACATCGAGTCAGCTTATAATGTGATTCTGGGCAGGCCGGCGCTCATGCATTCCAAGCAGTGGTGTCGACCTACCATATGAAGCTAAAGTTCCCCATTGGGGATAGAGTAGGGGAGGCCCAAGGGGATCAGAAGCTATCGAGGACATGTTATCAAATAGCAGTGAGGGAAAACCAGCGAGCGGAGGTAAGGGAAGGAAAGAAGCCAATGTCGAATGAAAAAAGGCCGAGGGGAAAGCGACCTCGAGCCGCATGGAGAATTGATGGAAATCCAGATCGGGGAAAGAGAGGACCAAACCACCAAGGTCGGGGGAGAACTGGGGAGATGAGTTGAGAAAACAGTTGGTGGAATTGTTGAAAGAATTTAGAGACATATTCGCTTTCACTCCTGAAGAGTTAACGGGAATTGACCCGAGGGTCATGGAGCACAAACTCAATGTCGATCCCCTCAAAAAGCCCGTCAAGCTGTGACTTAGGCATCATGGAGCTGAGATCGATAAAGCAATCAAGGTCGAGGTGGATAAGTTGCTCAAAGCCAAGCATATCAAAGAAATCCAATTCCCCAAATGGATATCCAACACAGTGATGGTGAGGAAAGCATTGAATAAGTGGCGCATGTGCATTAATTTTCGTGACTTAAACCTGGCATGCCCAAAGGATCACTATCATTTGCCGAGAATTGATCAGCTAGTCGACTCCACGGCAGGTTGCGAGCTGCTAAGTATGATGGACGCATCTCAGGGGTATCACCAAATCCCGCTGGCCCCCGAGGACCAAAGCAAAGTTAGCTTCGTGACAAGTAAAGGGACATACTGTTACGTCGTCATGCCCTTCGGGCTAAAGAATGCGGGGGCAATATACCAAAGGCTGATGGACCGAATGTTCAAACCGCAGATCGGGCGTAATATGGAAGTGTATTTGGACGACATTTTGGTGAAAAATAGGTCCTCGACTTCACATGTCGAGGATCTAAAAGAAACATTCGAGATGCTGAGGACATTTGGGCATAGCTGAATCGGAGTAAATGCGCCTTCAGAGTGAAGGCAGGATGATTCCTTGGTTATGTCGTGACTGAAAGAGGCATTTAAGTGAACAAGGATAAGGTGAAGGCCATACTAAACATGGCCCCACCAAAGAGCATCAGAGAAGTGCAAGTCCTGACAGGTCGAATTGCCGGCCTGAGAAGATTCATCGCTCGAGCGGCGGAGAGAAGTTTCCCATTCTTCAAGTTACTTAAGAAGAAAGCTTTTCAATAGAATGACGTGGCGCAAATGGCATTCGAAAAACTGTAAGAATTTCTAAGTGAGTTACCACTATTAACAAAACCAGAACCCGGCGACGAGCTGATGCTTTATATCTCGGTGGGAATATTTTCCTTGAGCTCAGTGTTATTGCGAGAAGCAGGAGGAGCCCATCAGCCGATTTATTACACAAGTCGGGTACTTCAGGGCGCAGAGGTAAGATATTCCGAAGTTGAAAAAGCTTCTTTGACGTTAGTAATAACGGCCAGGATGTTGAGGCCATATTTCTTGAATCATGTGAGTAGTGAGGACAAACTTCCAGCTCGGAGAGACCTTGGGTCGACCAACTATTTCGGGTCGACTCGTGAAGTGGGCGGTCGAGCTAAGTGAATACTCCATCAAGTATGAACCAAGACGAGCCATAAAAGCCCAAGCTTTAGCAGATTTTATCCAAGAAGGAACTAAGGGAGAAGAGAAGAAATGGATAATGCATGTCGATGGATCCTCGACGGCCAAGGGGTCTGGCTTAGGAGTTGTCCTCATATCTCCCGAAGGCGAGCAACTCGACTTCCCCATCAGAATGTGTTTCAAAGCCTCGAACAACGAAGCAGAGTATGAGGCATTAATCAAAGGATTTCAACTTACAATTGGGGGAGGAGCAACAGAAATCGCCGCACATTCTGACTCACAACTTGTCGTGGGCCAAGTAATGGGGAACTGTGAAATAAAAGAGGGCAGAATGCAAAAGTATGTTGAGGAAGTTCAAATCCTAGTACGGGGCTTAGAAAAGTTCGAACTGACCCAAGTCCCTCGAGAGGAAAACAAACGAGCCGACTGGCTCACCAAAATAGCAAGTTCGAATGAGGGAAAGATGGGAAACCATATTACCACCATGCATTTGGAAGGAAGTGTCCTGGGCGAAACAATGGAGGTTGAGGAGAAGGGCGACTGGAGAAAGTCGATTTGCGAGCTCTTGCAGGGGCAAGTACCTGCAGGAGATAAGCAGGGAGCCGAAAAAGCCGCTCGGTACTTGAGTAAATATTTCGAAGTTGAGGGGGTGATATACAAGAAGTCGTATGTCGGGCCCCATTTAAGATGCATTTCAGAAGATGGGGGAAATAATGTCTTGCGAGAAGTTCACGAAGGATGTTGTGGAGCTCACGTCGGATCTCGGGCTTTGGCTGGAAAAATTCTGTGGGCTGGCTATTATTGGCCAAAAATCAGGAAAATGGCTGAGCAGTTAGTGCGAGGATGCGAGAGATGCCAGCGTCATGGCCCGATTCCTCATATCCCTGCTGAGCCATGACGACGATCAACTGCCCGATCCCTTTTGCTCAATGGGGAATCGACCTAGTAGGTCCACTACCCATGGGAACAGGGCAAAGAAAATTCTTCGTAGTTGCAGTCGACTATTTTAGCAAATGGGTGGAGGTGGAGCCCCTAGCAAAAATCACCGAGAAGAAGATGATACAATTTCTGTTCAGCAGTATCTGCTGTAGATTCGGGATTCCGAAGGTATTCATCTCTGATAATGGAACACAATTCCAGGGGAAGCGAATCCAAGCATGGTGCCTCGATATGAGAATCAAACAGAGATTTGCCTCGGTCGCTCACCCCCAGGCTAACGGGCAAGTCGAGATCACGAATAGAACCATCTTGTAGGGGCTAAAGAAGCGATTGGAGAAAGCGTCGGGATCATGGATCGACGAGCTAACCATTGTTCTATGGGCATACATAACTACGCCGAGAAGCTCGACAGGCCAATCACCATTCAGTATGGTATATGGGATGGATGCACTCCTACCAGTGGAAATCGCACTAAGCTCACACAGGTCGACATACTTTGAACCAGAAAAGGACAAGGAAATGACCAAAGAAGCCCTCGATTTGATTAAAGAAGGGCGAGAAGAGGCTTGGCTATGATATGTTGAATATAACCAAAAGATGTGTGCAGCTTTCGACAAGAAAGTCCGAACCAGGCGATTCCAAGTGGGAGATCTCGTTCTCAAGTGAGCAGACGCCTTGAAGCATGTCGGAAAGCTCGAAGCCAACTAGGAGGGGCCATACACCGTCACAAAGGTGCTCGAGAGGGGTGCATACGAACTCGAGGATGGAGAGGGTCGACAACTGCCGCGATCTTGGCATGTGATCCATCTCAAACGCTTTTATGCTTAGAAGGCAACATTTTACTCTTTTGTATTGAGCAATATTTGAATCAAATTCAGTAATGAAATGAATTTCAAGTTTATGCTTCAATTGTGTCCTTTCTGCATTTTCATATCGAACTCTTTATAACTGCTGAAATACCGAGTTTCTCAAAACAACTACGAAGTTGTAACTCGAGTGGAACCTCGACAAGGCTACGAAGCCTACGACTATGAAGTCGATTTAAAAAACTACGAAGTTGTAACTCGGGTGGAACCTCGACAAGGCTACGAAGCCTACGACTACGAAGTCGATTTAAACAACTACGAAGTTGTAACTCGAGTGGAACCTCGACAAGGCTACGAAGGCTACGACTACGAAGTCGATTCAAACAACTACGAAGTTGTAACTCGAGTGGAACCTCGACAAGGCTACAAAGCCTACGACTACGAAGCCGATTTAAACAACTACGAGGTTGTAACTCGAGTGGAAGCTCGACAAGGCTACGGAGCCTACGATTACGAAATCAATTTAAACAATAAAAATACACTCAAGATCTCCAAAATGAAGAAATCCCGCCTCAATTGCTAAACATCTATGGCAATTCAAGAACAAAAGAAAAACAACGAAAACAAAAGATAATATTCATGATAAGTTTATTGCAAGAGAGAATCGTCTTGACCTTTAGAATCTGAAAATAGGTCGAGAATGATAAAAAGAAAAAGCAAAAGCAAAGCTTCGAAAAATAAAAGGTGACAGCCTCAAGATATAATTCTAGGAATCGGCATCGCTCTCCTGGACCTCTCCCTCAAGATTAGCCCCACTCGGTTGAGGTAATTCAGTTGGATCGATTAAGGGGGTGGGAGGGGCCTCGAGTTGAGAAGAGAGTTTGGCGACGTGAATGGCCTTGGCCTCGAGGCCAGACCACCACGGGTAATCATTTGGGAGGGATGTGTCATCCTCATAACCATCAGGGTCGGGGAGAGCCCGCCTCATCGCTTCGCGGTCGAGTTTTTCGGCAAACTCAGACCCCGCCACCACCGCCTCCCACGCATCGAAGGTATGGTCAAAGTATTGAACGGCGGAGGGACAAAGCCTTTCGAGAAACTCGGGCGAGTTTCAGAAAGCCTTGATGACCTCTTTGCGATAAGTCTCGATGAAGACGGAGCCCATCGCAGACTTGAGGAACGATTTTCAGCCCTGCACAGTGCCGATATCCCTCTCAAATATAACCTCCTCCCGAGCTTTCTCAAGGTCGGCCTGGAGCTTTTCGTTGGCATGCTGAGCCACGGCCTTGTCGACTTTCAGCTTGTCGACCAAAGCTCTCGACGCCTCCAAATCTTTCTTCAGCTTGGCAATCTCCTTGAGTTGCGCCTCGCACTTATCCTCAAGGGCCTTAGTGGTGGAGGTAGGGGCCTTACTCCCTGCCTCGAGATCAGGGAGTACGGCCGCTAAGAACTACAAAAAAAAAGGGAGAGGAAGGGCCGAGTGAATAAGAAGCAAAAAAATAATAATAACAATAAATGTTAAGTCGAACAAAGATAAGTACCTGAGTGAGGCATTGCGTAGCATATCAGGAGCGCTCATAATCAGTCCCCTCGACGCGGGCCTTATCCGCCTCGGGGAGAAGAGAGTTGAGATATCTGGCCACCTTATGCGGCTCCGGATGATTCCAGAGCCGAGACAACATCTTGACCATCACGTTCTTGTAAGTGACGACACTCTTCTCAACCACCTTCTTCTTGCCCTTGTCGACTTTACGATGTTTATGGTCGTCGGGGATCAGGGTAAGGGTCCGGTCGTCCTGTGGCCTCTTACGAGCACTGGAACCCGAAGCCTTATGTTGCTTGGCCGCACTAGGATTTTCGACCCTAGATTTTTTTACAACAGCCGCCCCGACTGCTGTGGCGATTGATTTCCACCCAGATACACCAGGCGGAGGAAGGACAGATCCACTAGCCGGTTGACTGGCCACTTTCTTTTTCACCTCAAAACGCTTGAGTGCTTTCACTGAAAGAGCAAACGGACAAGTTAGCAGTCGAAATGACGAGCTTAGAAAGGTTTTAGCATAAAAAAGAGAACTTCACAAAAGAAATATTTGACTCACGAGGGTCATCGAGACGAGGGAGATCCTCGTACAGAACGATTCGAGCGTGATTGACCAATTCACGATCTCTTACTATACGACGAGCACTATAAGTTTGCTTATTGAGATCCTCTAAGAGCTTTTCGAAATTCTCGGATCGAGATCATTTCTTTTGTTTAACTTTAGAGGTTATCCAATTATTTACATAGGGATAAGCACCAACAGGAGGACGAATAAAGACGAATTTCGACTTCCATTCTGTAATGTTCGAGGAAAGGTCGTCGAGAAAGGTAACAGCGGAACGGCGGACCAAACAATGAGCGCCATTTTGGAGTTGGTAGCTATAGCAATAGTGGAAAAATTTTGCTGAAAAGAAATGAAGGACTACACGAGAAACGACAATAAAAGCTATCATGATACAGAGAGCGTTTGGGAAAAACTGGTTTATTGGAATACTATACAGATTACTGATCTCCAAGAGATCGACTTGGATAGGAAAGCGAAGATCAAAGATGACTTGGTCGATAAAGAAAGTGTGACAACCCTGCGGGGGACAGGCCTGGAGCAACCAACTCCCAATCGGAGGGAAGCCCGCTAAACTGCCTGAAGCCCTCGACTTGAGCTACAGAGGCATAGGAAAAAGGATTTAGAGTGGCTAATTTGTTCAGAGGGCATGCTATTGATACAACCTCTCGAGGATCGATGAGAGGAGCAATTATTGGTATAGGTACAAGACTTGTGCTATATACAGGAATATCTAGCAACCTAATGGGAATACCTCAAAGAATTAAGTCGAGGCGAGAAAAATCTCCTCAAGGACTCTTTGAGATCTCTATTAAACCACTCGAAGAAAAAGAATCGATAATCGAAGATTAGTCATCACAAAATAAAATCAAACAAAGTACAATCGACTCACCAAGGTCGACAAAAGTATAAAGAACGAGAAAGCTATATGATTCGATGAAGACATGCCAGCGAGCCGACATGAAGCCGACTCGAGGAAAGGACAGAAAGAAAAAGAGCGGGTGAGTCGATAAGAGTCGACGTAATAAAAATCGATAAGCGGCTACACGTTAAAACCTGACTATACGCTAACAGCTAATCAAAACGAGGCGTGTGCACAAAGGATTCAACACAAAATCTATGAGAAAAGCTTGAAGAACATGAAGAACATACAAGGGTGCAGAAAAATCCAAACCCCAGAAAAATAAAAGAAAAAAAAAAGCAGATTGATAAAAACAGGAGAATGAGTCAATGATACTTATCCATGTTACTAATGTTTGCCTGGTAAGTTGAAATCTGAAGAGCCGAAAGTCGCCGGAAGGAAGGAACACCAATAGAAATAAAGGCACAAAGGTCGCCAGAAAATCAAGAATATCCGAGAGCTTGAGAGATTTTACAAGTGCGGAAAAAGATAGAAAGGGAAAGATGAAGCATATTTATAGAAGAGCAAGACAGAGGGGAGCCGTTGGATCATCAAGAGAATTGACGGTCTTGATTGAGCATAGAATACGAAGAGTCAGCAATTGAGGGGACGCGCATCACTAATAGGAGTTTTTGAAATTTGAAATTCAAAAAGCATGTCAGTATCAGACTTATCTTGAAAGATAATCATCAATAAAAAATATTCGACCCTGATAGCGAGACATGACAAGAGCTAAGGTGAATCAGATATCCCAAGTCGAGAAGATGCGACAATCAAACCCTTTTTTATGCTTACACATTGATCTCTATATGACTGCCAGAATAAATCGAGTTTTCAGAACGGCTATGTAGTCGTTTAACACAACTATGAAGCTTGTAACTCTCGAGTGGAGTCTCGATTAACACAGCAGCTACGAAGCTGTCGAAACTATTGCTCAACTTCGACCAGCTCGCAAGAAAGGTTGGGAGAGGACGACTCGATAAACTTAGTTCAACAGCTATGAAGCTGTTAAAACTGTTGCTCGACTTCGACCAGCTCGCAAGACGTGTTTGGAGAAGACGACTCGAAAAACTTAGTTCAACAGCTATGAAGCTGTTAAAACTATTGCTCGACTTCGACCAGCTCGCAAGAAGGGTTGGGTTGACGACTCGAAAAACTTAGTTCAACAGCTATGAAGCTGTTAAAACTGTTGCTCGACTTTGACCAGCTCGCAAGAAGGGTGGGGAGAAGACGACTCGAAAAACTTAGTTCAACAGCTATGAAGCTGTTAAAACTGTTGCTCGACTTCGACCAGCTCGGAAGAAGGGTTTGGAGAAGACGACTCGAAAAACTTAGTTCAACAGCTATGAAGCTGTTAAAAATTGTTGCTCGACTTCGACCAACTCGCAAGACGGGTTGGGAGAAGACGACTCGAAAAACTTAGTTCAACAGCTATGAAGCTGTTAAAACTGTTGCTCGACTTCGACCAGCTCGCAAGACGGGTTGGGAGAAGACGACTCGAAAAATTTAGTTCAACAGCTATGAAGCTGTTAAAACTATTGCTCGACTTTGACCAGCTCACAAGGAAGGGTTGGGAGAAGACGACTCGAAAAACTTAGTTCAACAGCTATGAAGCTGTTAGAACTGTTGCTCGACTTCGACCAGCTCGGAAGAAGGGTTGGGAGAAGACATAGTAAGACGAGATAAGGAACCAAGCAATTGAAAGAAAAATCACAAGCGTACCCACGAAGAGTCGACAAAATATAGATGCGACGAGCAAAAAAAGAACATAAATGATAACCACTATATTAAAAGGTAATTTGTTACATCTGAAACCATCTCAACCTTTACATCGGAAAATAGGTTGAGATGGCAAGAAGCAAAAAAGTACA
>CACSLK010027843.1:3581179-3593247 GCA_902706635.1 Striga hermonthica
CGCGCGACTGGCAGTGCGCGCACAGGCCCGCTGATGAAAGACCGCTGATCGGTGTTGTTATTTATACGTTGGGTGTGAACAAACGGCACACTCAGGGCCTTCGTTTATCCACGATAGGTGTATCTAACAGACGCACTACGGCCTTCTCCTAGATACCGTGACTTCAAGACGCTCTAACGGCCTTCTCTCCGATACTGTATGTAAACGCGCACTAACGGCCTTGTTTAAACACACGTAAGAACTATAAGTTCCGCCTATGAGATTCACTCATCAATTCCAAGACTCAACATGTTTTTTAATGAAGAGGTACATGGGTATTTATAGGTGCAAAATAAATTTAAGCCTAATAGATCTAGATCTCCTATTCTATGCAATAAAATAAATCCTAACTCTAGAAAGCAATAAAATCCTAAAGCTACCAAATAACTATTGCTTGGCTTGCACACCAAGCAAATCTAGAACTTCCAAACTCCTCATATGCTAAAAACTCTCGGCCCCTTCCATGCGTGCGCGCCGCCCGCGAGACCTAATCCTCGTCGGTCGCGGCTTTGCTCTCGCCCTCCGTACACGCACGCGGTATTGCGCGCACTTCACCTGCGCCGCCTTCCGCCCGTTCGTGGTACCTCGCGCCCTGCTCTCCTAGTCCTTCCCAGCATAGGCCTCTGTCCGCGTCATCGCCACTCGCGCGCCCAGCGCGCCCCGCACGCCCATCGCTTGCTGCTCCGCGCGTGCCGCCAGTCTCCGAGGTCCCCTCTTCTATCGCGCAGCCTCGTGCGCCCACAGTGCCGCGCGTACCGCCAACCTCATCACAGTCGCCCGCTACGCCTATGCCCACACGGATTAGGCGTCCGCCCGCGTCGCTGGTACTCGCGCGCCCCTCGCACGCCTCGCCCCAGCTGGCCAACCATCGCGTGTCCCGACCACTGACGTGGTTGCTACCCTCGCTCGAAGTTCTCGTGCCCCAATCGCCTACGGCACACCCGCGTACGCCTGCTGTCGTCCGCGTGCTGCCAACCTCCGTCGCCGATCCTCCCGATGCGCACCATCGTGCGTCGCCTGCGTCGTCGTCACTCACCCGTGCACCAATCTGACCCCTCGACCCATTACGCGCATCAAGGTACGATGCGCGTTCTTTACTCGTGCTCGCACCCTTGTCGCCAACCGACTCCAAGTGCTCGCCCGACTCCTTAAGCTCTCCCGACGGCCATGGGTCCCATCCATCCAACCCAATACAGTCACCAGCTCGCCAAATCCAACCATCCTCCATTCTACTCTTACCTCCCCTTCGAGCCACCATCTTGCGAACTCGCCTTTTCCTTGCACAAGGCTTGCACCAACACTTCTCTTCTTTAGCTTTTGCCTTGTGTTTCCTTCGATTCCTTTTGGTCCTGTGCTTCCTGATCTTTAACTCAGCCTGTGGACCACATCTTTTTGGCCAGTCTCGTACACCTGATGGCCGGTAAATCGGGCTAGATGGCTCCTCCAACATATTTTCTAGCCAAATATTTAGATCGTCGCCATCATCATCGTTGGACTCACCGGGGTTGATGACCACTTCCGTATCATTCCCCTCCTCTTCAAGACTTTTCTTGTCCTCAAGGATTAAGAAATTAAGCGCACCTTCATCTTCGTGGTCATGAGCATCGATCACCATTGCTTCTCGGGCTTCCATGAGTTGACGTTCGTACTCTTCAATGTTCCTTCGCTCATGAAGCTCGTCAAGATATGTTTTCTCCCATGGTGTGAGCTCTCTTTCCAAACCTTCCAACATCTCCAGATCTTCCCAATCCAACTCATCCATTGGCGGGTAAGACATAATTTTTTTTTTTTTGACTATAGGAAATTCGAACAAAATAGGGGAAAAAATTCAAAAAATTGAACCCCATCAAGACTCAAAAAAATCGAACCAAAAAAGAAATTCGGCCCCTCAACAAAAGGTAATAACCGAACAAAAATCAAACAAAGGACTTAATGACACTTTGTTTTTTTTTTTAAAAATGAAAAATTCGAATAAATTCGAAAATTTCGACCCAAAAAAAGAAGAGAAATTCGGCCCCTCAGCAAAAGGCAAGCCGAAAAAAATAAAAGATAGGATAAATAAAAACACGATCAGCACCTCTCAATGAAAGCACCAATGATGAAGGACCGCTGATCGGTGTTGTTATTTATACGTTGGGTGTGAACAAACGGCGCACTCAGGGCCTTCGTTTATCCACGATAGGTGTATCTAACAGACGCACTACGGCCTTCTCCTAGATACCGTGACTTCAAGACGCTTTAACGGCCTTTTCTCCGACACTGTATGTAAACACGCACTAACGGCCTTGTTTAAACACACGTAAGAACTATAAGTTCCCCCTATGAGATTCACTCATCAATTCCAAGACTCAACATGTTTTTTAATGAAGAGGTACATGGGTATTTATAGATGCAAAATAAATCTAAGCCTAATAGATCTAGATCTCCTATTCTACGCAATAAAATAAATCCTAACTCTAGAAAGCAATAAAATCCTAAAGCTACCAAATAACTATTGCTTGGCTTGCACACCAAGCAAATCTAGAACATCCAAACTCCTCATATGCTAAAAACTCTCGGCCCCTTCCATGCGTGCGCGCCGCCCGCGAGACCTAATCCTCGTCGGTCGCGGCTTCGCTCGCGCACTCCGTCCACTCGGGCGGTATTGCGCGCACTTCACCTGCGCCGCCTTCCGCCCGTGTGTGGTACCTCGTACCCTGCTCTCCTAGTCCTTCCCAGCGTAGGCCTCTGTCCGCATCATCGCCACTCACGCGCCCAGCGCGCCCCGCACGCCCATCGCTTGCTGCTCCGCGCGTGCCGCCAGTCTCCGAGGTCCGCTCTTCTATCACGCAGCCTCGTGCGCCCATAGTGCCGCGCGTACCGCTAACCTCCTCACCGTCGCCCGCTACGCCTATGACCACACGGATTAGGCGTCCGCCCGCGTCGCTGGTACTCGCGCGCCCCTCGCACGCCTCGCCCCAGCTGGCCAACCATCGCGTGTCCCGACCACTCACGTGGTTGCTGCCCTCGCTCGACGTTCTCGTGCCCCAATCGCCTACGGCACACCCGCGTACGCCTGCTGTCGTCCGCGTGCTGCCAACCTCCATCGCCGATCCTCCCGATGCGCACCATCGTGCGTCGCCTGCGTCGTCGTCACTCACCCATGCACCAATCCGACCCCTCGACCCATTACGCGCATCAAGGTACGATGCGCGTTCTTTACTCATGCTCGCACCTTGTCGCCAACCGACTCCAAGTGCTCGCCCGACTCCTTAAGCTCTCCCGACGGCCATGGGTCCCATCCATCCAACCCAATACAGTCAGCAGCTCGCCAAATCCAACCATCCTCCATTCTACTCTTACCTCCCCTTCGAGCCACCATCTTGCGAACTCGCCTTTTCCTTGCACAAGGCTTGCACCAACACTTCTCTTCTTTAGCTTTTGCCTTGTGTTTCCTTCGATTCCTTTTGGTCCTGCGCTTCCTGATCTTTAACTCAGCCTGTGGACCACATCCTTTTGGCCAGTCTCGTACACCTGATGGCCAGTAAATCGGGCTAGATGGCTCCTCCAACATATTTTCTAGCCAAATATTTAGATCGTCGCTATCATCATCGTTGGACTCACCGGGGTTGATGACCACTTCCGTATCACCCGCGAGGCGCTGCGCGTTACCTGTCCGCGGAGGCAGTTGCTGGCAGTGCCCAGCGGCACGCCAGCCAGTCCCCGTGCATGCCAGTGTGCACGTGCACGACCCAGTGCCTGCTGTGGCGCCCGGAAGTGCCTGCGCCCGCGCACATAGCGCGGGGCAGTGCCCAGGCCGACGTTGCGATGTGCCAGGCGCACGCACGCGTCCAGTCAGTCACCAGTGCTCGTTCAGTAAGCCGCAGGACGTGCCAGTCAGGTCAGTGGCACGCCTGCACGCCCCAGCGCGCGCACAGCCGTGCCAGGGACCGCCCAGCTGCAGTCCGCACCCAACATTAACGATTGGCTAAGGAACCTAAAAATTGTTCTTCAGTCTGAGAAGAGGGAATATGTACTGGACAGAGCCCCTCCTCCTCCACCAGAGGATCAGACATCTGATGAGTATGGAGAGTATTTACGTCATACAGATGACAATCTCCAGGCTCGGTGCTATATGTTAACATCTATGTCTAATGAGTTGCAGAGACAGAACGAATTGTTGAATAATGCTTCTGAAATACTCCTTCACTTACAAGAGTTGTATGGTGATAGGACGCGGCAGATTAGATATCAGATATCTAAGGAACTTTTCAGGTGTCGTATGACCGAGAGCTCTTCAGTTCATGATCATGGGCTGAAGATGATAGCTCTTGTGGAAAGACTTTCGTCCCTTGGATTCATTATGGATAATGAACTCTATGTGGATCTCATGCTGCAATCTCTGCCACCGTCATTTGACAGCTTTGTCGTTAACTTTAACATGCATAATATGGAGACTTCTCTGTCAGAATTAGTGAACATGTTAAAGACGGCTGAATCCACAATTAAAAAGGATAAGCCGGTGCTTCTTGTTGGATCCACTTCCAAAGCGAAGACCTTAAAGTCTAAGAAGAGGAAGGGGAAGAGAAAGGTTCCCAATAAACCCAACAAGAAGGCAAATAACGATAAAGGGAAGAACAAAGAAAAGGTTAATCCTCAGTCTAATCATGAATGTTATCATTGTGGTAAAACTGGGCACTGGAAGAGGAATTGCAAGGAGTATCTTGCAAGCCTAAAGAGTTCAGGTATTTATTTTGTTGAAGTTAACTTATCAGGTAATGATTCTTCTTGGGTATTAGATACCGGCTGTGGCTCACATATTTGCAATGATTTGCAGATGATGGCAAGAAGTTACATGCTAGAACCTGAAGAAACAATCCCAAGGATGGGCAATGGAGCAAGAGTTGCTGCCAAGGCAATTGGGAATGTTTATATAGCATTTAATGATGGTGTAAATATTTGCCTTACAAACTGTTTGTATGTTTCGGACTTTATAAGAAACATTATCTCTATTCCAGTTCTGGATAGAGAAGGTTTTAAGTTTGTAATTGAAAGTGCAAAGTGTTCTATTTTCAAAGATACGACTTTTATAAATTCTGAAAATTTGACAAATGGATTATATACCATTACACCACAAAGTCCCATCCTAACCATTCAACAAAATATAAGGAAATTAGATAATCATAGTTCATTCACAATTTGGCATGCTAGATTGGGTCATATATCTGAAAAGAGGATTCACAAATTGGGATCAAAACTCGACCTTAGGGGCGAGGAAAGGTTGCCTACTTGTGAGCCATGTCTTAAAGGTAAAATGACAAAATCACCATTTGTTGGACAAGTGGAGCGAGCTAAAGGTCTGTTAGATTTAATCCATACAGATGTTTGTGGACCACAAAATGTTAGTGCCAAGGGGAACTACCACTATTTCATAACCTTTACTGATGATTATTCACGGTATGGATATGTTTACCTATTGAGGTACAAATCTGAAGTATTTGAAAAGTTCAAAGAATTCAGAAATGAAGTTGATAAACAAATTGGTCGTAGTATTAAAGTTCTTCGATCGGATCGAGGAGGTGAATACTTGACTAATGAGTTTCTTGATTATTTAAGAGATAATGGGATTATTTCACAATGGACACCTCCTGGAACTCCACAACTCAATGGGGTTTCAGAAAGGAGGAATCGAACATTGTTAGACATGGTTCGATCAATGATGAGTTCCACTAGTTTACCTCTTTCATTCTGGGGCTATGCCTAGAAACAACAACACATATTTTGAATAGAGTGCCAAGTAAAGTTGTGCCTAACACACCTTATGAGATATGGTGTGGCAAAACACCCTCGTACAAGTATTTACGAGTATGGGGTTGTACTGCTTATGTGAAGCAGTTAGTGGGAGATAAGTTGGATATGAGATCCATCTTATGTAAATTTGTGGGGTATCCAAAAGAGTCTATTGAATACTATTTCTATGATCCTTCTGAACAAAAGGTGTATGTTTTGAGGAATGTTGTTTTCTTAGAGGAAGAGTTTCTCTCAAAGAATAGCGGAGTTGTAGAACTTAATGAAGAACCACAAGAAGTTCCACAAGTTACCACAAATAACATATCAGTAGAGACTGGACCATCTGAAACACAACCTCTTCGGAGATCCACAAGGGTTTCTAGGGCACCTGAGAGGCTGTACCTATTGTTAGAGAACAAAGAAGAGGGACTCTTTTTGGATAATGATCCAATAAGCTATAATGAGGCAATGTTGGACATTGACTCAGATAAATGGCAAGAAGCTATGCAATCTGAAATGGACTCCATGTATTCAAATAAGGTATGGACCTTGGTTGATCCACCACAGGGTATAGTACCCATAGGTTGTAAATGGGTTTACAAGCGAAAACGTGGTGTAGATGGAGAAGTGAATACTTTTAAAGCAAGACTGGTTGCTAAAGGTTATAATAAAAAACAAGGAGTTGATTATGAGGAAACTTTTTCACCAGTAGCAATGCTTAAATCCATTCGGATATTGCTTGCTATAGCTGCATATTATGACTACGAGATATGGCAAATGGATATAAAAACTGCCTTTCTTAATGGAAACATTAAGGAAGACATTTATATGAAACAACCGGAGGGTTTCATATCCAGTGGGAGCGAACAAATGGTTTGTAAGCTTCAAAGGTCCATTTATGGACTTAAACAAGCTTCGAGGAGTTGGAACATTCGGTTTGATGAAACGATCAAAACGTTTGATTTTCACAAGAACCTGGATGAACCATGTGTTTACAAGAAGGTTAATGGGAATGCAGTTGCCTTTGTTGTACTCTATGTTGATGATATCTTACTCATTGGGAATGATGTAGGGATGTTGCAATCAACACGGACATGGTTGTCAAAACAATTTTCCATGAAAGATTTGGGTGAAGCATCTTTTATCCTTGGGATAAAAATCTATAGAGATAGATTTAAGAGGATGATTGGACTATCCCAGTCAACGTACATAAATAAGGTGCTAAAACGGTTTAGCATGGAAGAATCCAAACGTGGATATATTCCAATGAGTCATGGGGTTTCACTTTCTAAGACGATGTCTCCAAAGACACCTGAAGAAAGAGAACGGATGAGTCATATACCTTATGCATCAGCTATTGGTAGCATTATGTATGCGATGTTATGTACAAGACCTGATGTGGCTCATGCACTTAGTGTAACAAGCAGATATCAGTCTAATCCAGGTGAAGAACACTGGAAAGCGGTTAAGATGATCCTTAAGTACTTAAGAAGGACTAAGGATATCTTTATGGTGTATGGAAATGGAGAACTAAAACTAGAAGGTTTTACTGACTCTGGTTTTCAGTCGGATAAAGATGACTTTAAATCCATGTCTGGTTACTTGTTTACTCTGAATGGAGCAACGGTTAGTTGGAAAAGTTCCAAACAAGAAACAATTGCTGATTCCACAACAGAGGCTGAGTATATTGCTGCATCTGATGCTGCAAAGGAAGCTGTTTGGATAAGAAACTTCATCCAAGGGTTGGGTGTAGTACCATCTGTTGTTGATCTAATAATGATTTATTGTGATAACAATGGGGCTATTGCGCAAGCAAAGGAGCCAAGATCTCATCAAAGATCCAAGCACATAATGAGGCGATACCATTTGATTAGAGAAATCATTGGTAGAGGCGATGTCGTGATGGAGCGAGTCGACTCAGCAGAAAATATTGCAGACCCCTTAACTAAGCCTTTATCACAAAAGTGTTCGAAGGACATCTTGAGATGATGGGTCTTAAATACATGAGTGATTGGAACTAGGGCATGTGGGAGATTGTTAGAGTAGGATACCCGGCATTCCAATCGGATTGGACGTATTCTACTTGTAAATACTATCTATTGGGATTATATTGTAAATAAGGCATTACTTTATCATAAGAGTAAGCTTTTATCCTATAATCGCACTTAAGATAAAATCCCTAAATCACTTATGGTTATAAGGTATGGTTGCGCATAGAGATGGTGATCATGGAACATACCTTGAAAGCTGTGATTTTAAATAAAGTTCCAAGTCGAAGGATGTTTTGAAATGGGATATCGAATAATCCATAAAAGACTTGCACATAGTATGTATGCTTGTTGGACAAGAATTTTGCATTCTATCAACATTAGCGTGCGACGCAAATATATATATGTGTGTGCTTGTTAGAGAACAAGTACACTGAACATGACCGTATGAAAATACTTAATGAAAGATTTGTCTTGTCGAATAAGTATTTTCATGTTACAATAGTACATGACTAATCCTAAGACTTGAGGCACAATGGTAACTTTGTGCATATTACATTCTACTTTGATTTATCCTTTTGGTTGCTAGCACAATCGTATAAAGGGATATTTTGGGTATTATGTTAATATGTATGGAAGTTTGTTAGTGGCCTATAAAGGATTCGACACTTATGAAGATAAGTGAATTTCCTATGTGTTTCATAGTTAGTAATTCAAAGTCCTTGGCCAAGGCGAGATGAATAGAGATTCATACACGGATTACTAAATATGAAATAGAATCATAGTTATTAAATCAATTTGGGTTTTGACTAAAATCATACCCAAGATTTAATCGGGAAATTGGATGTCGAAAGGATTCTACATGTATGTACTTGTAATCGAAATAGGTTTACTCGCTATTCACTTAATACTAGATTCATGCTACTTACTAGGTGTTCCCATGATATGTGGGTTCTTGAATTTTTTTTTTTTTGGTCGGAACGATAGAAGTACTATAGAAAAGCGCACAAATGTGCGAAATTACAAACTTGGAGGCTAGACCGAGGTCCACCTAGAAACGCTAGCAAGGCTAGAAAGAAAATGACTCAAACACCATCACAAGAACCAACGACACTAACAAAATAAAACGACCCCAACGGGGTGATAGGGAACGACCCCAGACGAGGTAATGAGGAACGGCCCCAAACGAGGAAACAACCGTACGCAGACGGCTCACAGGGGTCAAAGACCCAGACCAAAAACAAACAAACACACAGAGCAAAAACAAGGACAATCTACATAACAAACTAGAAAGCAAATAAACACAACCCTACCCCAGAGATAAACAAAAAAAAGAAAGGACGCAGCCTCCCTCAACCGATGCAACTAGGTATCCAGCAGACAAACCGACTACAACGACAGCTCCAGAGCACAGAATCAACCGCCCACCACTGCATAAGGCCTAGCAAGACGGCCACCCATACTCCGGGACCAACCGAAGAGCTGGCCTGCACTCCATACACGTGACTAGCAGACACGGCTCGGTTTCACCGAGTCAGCCCGCCTGAAACTGCATTCAATCGACCCTGCCCGAATCAGCTGAACACAACCAATCAATCGAGCTCTAACCGGAACAGGACTCTGACCCCAGCAGAACCATCGACCCCAACAAGAATTCACATAACAGCTCGCCAAGAACAAACCGAGAGAATCTTCCGATTCAAGACAAAATTGAATACCGAGACTAAAGCAGCAATCTCAAGGGCTTACCTCCGGTTGATTCAACCTGGTGTCGAACAAGAGGAAGCCACAGGCAATCGCCACTTCGCCGGCGAAAAGGCGCAGTCTTAATCGGCGCAAGAAGGGCAAGCAGGGAGATTAAGCACCGTCCCAGCCAAAGCCGATAACAGCTAACCCAGCCTCGTCCATGGCCGAGCACCGCACTCCGACAATCTTCTACTGAACCTGGACTCCGGCGAACAATTGGGAGGGGAAGCCGCTCCTTTGGCCGACGCGCGAACAGGTCACAGACGCAGCAAAAGAGCCGAAGGCCTGCACCGCCATGGACGAGCGACGGAGGCCGTCTACCGACGGACCTGGAAGTCCAGCGAGGGAGAATCTACCGGCGAATTTGACGAAGTCGGCTCGCTAGGGTTGCGGGGTGGAATTTTGGGGCGAGAGCTTTGTTGCGGTTGATTTGGAGTTCTTGGTTCTTGAATTAAAGGGGTTAATTCAAGAATAAGAGTTAATAAGATTAACTCAAATTACAAAGAATTGTAAACCCACTACTAGTATTAATTGTGAACCTAAAAGGTCACACCAATGTTTGTATAGAGACAAATATTAGTATTTCTAAAGAGTTAGAATTAATTGACAAAATCTAATTTTGATTAGATGTCAATTAAACAAATATATTAAATTAATCAATTGGATTGATTAAAATTAATTTAGTGACTAATGTAATTACTAAATTAATAGTTGGATTTTAAAATTGGATTTTAAAATTCAAATCCATATAACAATATGATTATTATATGAAAGGATAACATTAAATATAATATATATGTTTACAAATGATTTTAAAAGAGTTTAAAATTATTTGTTTATTATTATTATTACTGATTTTTTATGTTGATTAAAAGTTGTGTGATTTGAACTGGTAATTATTGTGTAAATATATATATATATATATATATATATATATATATATATATGCGGCCAGCTCTTAAAATGCGGACGTGAGACCCAATCTGGGCCGTCCATTTAGCGGACAACTCTTAAAATGCGCACAGCTCTTAAAGTGCACACAACTCTTAGCAACAGCAGACAACTAACCTAGCACAATCAGACAACTAACCTAGCACAATCAGACAACTAACCTAGCAACTGCAGAGACTATGCATTTTCTAATTTTTTTCCAATTGGTACATAAAATAGAGGTTGAGAGCATTGTTATAAAATAAAAAAAAACTTCGAAAAATGAGTCTCGATTGGGGAGATATAGAGGTTTAAAAATACAAAAAACGTATTTTTTTCTTAAAAATGAAATTAAATCAAGAAAAAGGCGTTTTCTGAAAATTCGGGCGGCCAAACCACCTTTGGCGGTTTGCCGCTGCGTAGATCTGGCCGAGCTACCCCAAATAAAAAAAATCGTCCAAAACGGAGCTTTCTACGCAAAGTTATGGCCTTTCAAAGTTTTGCTATGTAACCCTGCAAATTTTCATCATGTAGTTGCAACTACAAACAACTAACCTAGCACCATCAGCCAACTAATCTAGCAGAATCAGACAACTAACCTAGCACCATCAGACAACTAACCTAGTAACTACTAACATAGCACCATCAGACAATTAACCTAGCACAATCAACAACTAACCTAGCACAATCAGTCAACTAACCTAGCACCATCAGAAAACTAACCTAGCAACTACTAACCGAGCACCATCAGACAACTAACCTAGCACAATCATACAACTAACCTAGCACAATTATACAACTAACCCAGCACAATCATACAACTAACCTAACCCATAAGGCCCAGCCCATATTCTCTTACCAGCCCATATTCCCATATCAGCCCAAAACCCCAAACTAGCCCTTATCCCCTTCGCATCACATAACACATCCAAAGAACCTTCAATTAATGTTAACCCAACTGGGCCAGCCAACCTAATTACCAGCTCATCCCAGCCCAATAGCACATCCGCAACAGCGAACAGGTAGACTGCCTCCTTGGCCCTTTCTATCACGATTGCCGTTACCTTGCCTGTACCCCCTCCAACCGGCGACCTCAGCTCCGACTCCGGCGCCGTCCGAACTGCCGGAATAGTCCCCTTTCTTGTCGGGCACCCCAATCCGGACAACCAATTTGAGTGTGAAGACGATGGAGACCCCAAACCAAACATCATGTATGTTCGTAAATATGGGGTGATTGTTGCGGGCCCTATTAAGATATTCCCGACTCACTCCTCCGGACCTTTCTCGAATGGGACACCGCCGACGGGCAATTCAACGGCCATCCCCGCCGCAACCGGGACCCTTCCGGCCACACCCAATAGGACGCTCTCCATCCGGGAGGCTATCACGGGGAGGAGAAAAGGCAGCACAGGCGGCCCGCGCACGACACCCAAGGAGTTCACCTTTGACGGGGAGTACGAGCATGCTTGCGGCTCCATCATCAGCTCAGGGGGAAACAAGGTAAAAGTTCGATTCTCGCAGGCCAAAGCTGACACCCTTGCCGGTAAGTTAGCTAACACCTTGGTTTTTAAGTTCTCTTATGCCATCCCTCCCCCG
>CACSLK010027843.1:3593290-3603784 GCA_902706635.1 Striga hermonthica
CCCCCGAGATATATCTGTTGGATTAGGTAAATTGGGGTTTAAGGGTAGATTTTCATATAAGTGGTATAATTTCAACCATCTCCATGTCTCCTTCCACCTCCCTGAGGATTATAATGAGGCTTGGCTTAAGACCTCTATTCCTATGTGCGGATGCCCAGCTAGGGTGTTCAAGTATACTTCCGGGTTCAACCCGAAGACGGAGACGCCTGTCGTCCCCGTGTGGTGCTGCCTCCCCGGCCTTCCACCACACCTTTACGACCGGGATTCCATCACCACACTTGTAAAGTGTGTCGGAGAACCGGTCCACATTGATGGCCCGACAGCCCTCCCGTAGAGGGCTAATGTGGCTCGGTTTTGTGTTGAGATAGATCTCAGGGTTGAGCCCGTCCATGAGATTGAGATTGAGCAGGGTTCAGAGACTTTTGCTCAGCGGGTGATCTATGAGAAAATCCCCGCGTTCTGTACCTCATGCAGCCATGTGGGGCATATAGCGGCTGATTGCTACATTAGTGGCAATAAGCCGCGACCCACACTGCCTCAGCGCCATCGTGCGACTCAGTCGGGACCCTCCAATGGCCGGAGGGACCCGAAGGGAAAGGGCAAAGGCCCTCTCCATGCGCCCGTATCCCCAAAGGGGGTCAAGGATAAGGGCAAGGCTGTGATGGTCGCCAATGCCCAAACTGGGAAGGATGCTCATCCTAACCAACCTAAGCAGTTGGCTACAGTAGGGCCCAAGGTCAAGGCCTCGGGCTTCATTCCTAGAGACACCTTTCAGTCGGCCTTTAAGGCCAATCACTCGTTCTTTGTTGTCCTATCCCCTGAGGCAGAGGATCAGACTGGGCCCTCTACCAGTGATCCCCATAGGTTTTTAAATCTTCCTCCTTTAGACGATGATGACCTTCTTGCTGAGGACCTGAAGCAGCCGGACACCTCGACCAGTGGTACGTCCATTCACTTATCTGATGACAGCACCCGTGATGCTGTTCCTTTGTCTGTCCATTCATCTAGCCAGGACCGCTCGCTGGAGATGAGGACTGCTCCCATCACCGCTCTCCCGAAAGGGGATGAGCTGGCACATCCCCTTCTGCTGAGATTAGGTGCTCGGTTGAGCATATAGTTAGTCATCAGCCACACTCTATCGGCGAGCACCCGAGTGCTCTGCCGATTGGAGCCTCTCTTCCTTCCATCCCTGAACACCAGATATGCGGTCTTAACCGCGCCCAGCATGACGTCTCGTGCGAGAGTTTCGCCTCTAGCGCTTTCGTCCACTTTGACAGACAGGAGACAGCCCCGGAGATGAGGCAGGTCCCTAGTGCCGCCTTGGGTCCGATTGCTCAGCCTGGTGACTCGCAGGCTACGAGCACTTACCGAGGGCGTCCCCCCTTGAAGACCAGACCCACACCGCGCGTGACACGACGGACAGTCTCCCCTGCCCTTCGATCCTTTCGCCACCTCCCCCCTCCTTCAGGTGGCTCGACCCAGCATCGCCACAGGCAGACCACGTCTGGTGGCTCTCACGACTATTGATATGTCTATCACATCCATTAATTGGAATGGTCGGGGCCTGGCTAATAGGGCCACTCTCGCTCATTCGTGATCATAGACTTGACTTTCTTGGCTTTATAGAGTCGATGATTCGCACCCCTGATTATGACTACTACTCATGCCGCCTTGGCTTCCACTCAGGCGTAGGTAACACTTCGCATAAGATCTGGTGCTTCATGTCGAGCTTTCTGCGGAACACCTCCCCGAACCCATATTCCACACCTTGGTTTATGCCAAGTGTAATAGGTTCGGGCGATATAACCTTTGGGACACCATGCGTGAGATTGCTGAGAGTATGGAGGGATTGCCGTGGATGGTTAGTGGTGATTTCAACATCTTTCTGCATCCCAATGAGCGTGTGGGTGGCCGGTCGGACCAATCCCGGGAGATGTGGGATTTTGCCCAGGCTGTGGCGGACTGTGAGTTGATTGATGTTGGTGTGAGGGTGAGCCCTTCACGTGGGTTAGGGAAAACCTCAAAGAGAGGCTCACTGTGCCTTAGTTTCTGAGGCGTGGGCGAAGGTGTTCGCGGTTACGGCCGTCACACACCTCTCTAAATTTTGGGTCTGACCATTCACACCTCCTCATTAGGTGTCGGTTTTCGAGCACCCCCCGCCACTCTTCCTTTAGGTTCCAGAGCATGTGGGTTCGCCACCACTCCTTCCACGACACTGTCAGGGATTCCTGGCTACAGCCGACTGGGCTCTTCGAGATGCGCAATCTCGAGGCGAAGCTTGGCAGATTGCGGCGTAGGTTGAGATAATGGAACTGGGATGTCTTTGGAAATCTCCATCAGTGCCTTTCTGCGGCTCAGAGTGCGCACGCGGAGGCTGAGCGGGCCTATGATCTAGATCCCACTCTGGAGAATAGGACTGCGATGCGCCGCTGCCATGCCGAGTACCAACTCTGACTTCTTATGGAGGAGGACTTCTGGAAGCAGAAGGCGGCCGTTCGCTGGGTAACCGAGGGTGAGCGGAACACTAGGTTCTTCCAGGGCTTCATTAGGCAGAAGCGTGCTAAGTTGTACATCCACAGTATTGAGGCTGATGGGTCGTCTCCGACCCAGGAGTCTCAGATTCAGGAGTCGGCTGTTGCTCACTTCCATACCCTCTTCACCTCTGACAGAGGGGCCCTCGTTGCCCCGACTGCTTCTTTCTTTCCCACCATTCCTCCTTCGATAGATCTTGTTGGCCTCTGTGAGCTCCCGAGTAGGGAAGAGGTTAGTGATGATATCTTCAGGATTGATCCCAACAGCGTTTCTAGCCCCGATGGTTTCTCTTTTTTCTTTTATCAGGTCTGCTGGGATATAGTCGAGCCTGATGTTGAGGAGGCAATGTTGGATTTCTTCTCCGGTCACCAGATGCCGGATTCCTTCACGTCTACCTCTGTCATCTTGATTCCCCAAAAGACCCTTAATCCGAGCTCTTGGTCCGACTACAGGCCCATCAGCCTGTGTAACGTGACCACAAGCTCATTTTGAATCTTAACGGTCGTCTTTCCCCTATTCTCCCCTCTCTCATCTCTCCGAACCAGAGTGGCTTCGTCAAGGATCGGGTCATTAGTGATAACATACTTCTAGCCCAGGAGATGATCCACGATATCTCCCATGCGGACTGGAAGCGGGCACTGAACATCGCGCTGAAGCTGGACATGGCTAAGGCATATGATAGGGTGGAGTGGCCATTTCTTAGAGAGGCACTGGCTAGAATGGGATATCCTGAGCGGTGGATCAGTTTTGTCGAGGAGTGTGTTGAGCACTGCACGTTCTCGGTCCTGGTTAATGGTAGCCCCACCGATTTTTTTCCCTCCTCTAGAGGCCTTAGACAGGGAGACCCCCTTTCCCCATCCCTTTTCGTTCTTGCGACGGACTACCTCTCTCGCTGTCTCGACGGTTTCATCCACGACTATCCAGGGATGACATACAACACCCGTGGCTATGGTCCTCCCATCTCGCACCTTTCTTATGCGGATGACATCATCATCTTCACCCTGGCGGATGATGATGGGCTGATCGAGCTTCTGCGCCTTCTGGAGCACTATAGCTCGGTTACCAGCCAGCTGATCAGTGTGCAGAAGAGCACCTTCACCATTTCCTCCTCCAGCGCGGACAGATGGGCTCAGCTGGTCCACGATATTACTGGCTTTGCGTGCGGCGACCTTCCCATTACTTACCTCGGTGCACCTTTATATAAGGGCCATCTCACGAGAGCGCTCTTTGCGGACATTAGACAGAGGATGAACGACAGGATCTCTGGTTGGTCGCATAGACACCTTTCCTTCGGGGGTCGGCTTACGCTGATCAAGAGCACCCTGAGTTCTCTTTCGCTTCATTTACTTATGATCCTCGACTCCCCTAGGTCTACTCTTGACGAGATTGACCTGATTATGGCTTGTTATTTCTGGGGTTATGAACACGGTTCCGGGAGGGGGAGACGTACCCACTGGGTGAGTTGGGACTCTATTTGCTGCCCTTTCTCTGAGGGCGGCCTTGGCATCCGCCGCCTTAGAAATATTGTTACTGCCTTCTCCTACAAGTTGTGGTGGCGCTTCAGAGAAGGAAAGTCGCTTTGCACTCAGTACCTTCGCGGCAAGTACTGTCCTAGATGCGCCAACCACCCTTGTTGGGTGACGGCGGTGGCTCATGATAGCAGACAGTGACGGCGTCTTACTAGGGTCGGTGGGAGCGCCCAGGATCACATCTTTTGGGTATTAGGTGATGGCGCTGTTAGTTTTTGGGATGAGTGGTGGATAAGTGATAGGTCGTTGTCTAGGGATAGACATGTGTCGCATTCTCCCTTCCTGCTTGTGAGCGACCTTTGGACGGACAGGTCGTGGGATAGGGGGGAAGCTTGATAGGGAGTTGGGCTTTGGGGCGGGTTTTAGCGAGCATTTATTAGATTAGATCCAGCAGATTTCCAACTCGGGGGACGGCTCGGATGGCATGAGGTGGAGACTTACATCATCGGGTGTGTTTTCTACTACCTCGGCTTGGGAGTAGATCAGGCTGAGAGATCGGCCTAATCTTCTCTTCGGAGCCATCTGGAGCGATCTTTTCACCCCTACCATTTCGGTATTCCTTTGGCGCCTCCTCTTGCGCCGGATACCCGTGGACACTGTTTTACATGCGAGGGGGATCTCCTTTCCCTCCCGGTGTATGTGTTGTTCTGAGACTGGACGCCATGAGACCGAGACCTTTACCCACCTTTTTTTAGAGAGTGAGATTGTGAGGAGAGTGTGGGAGCATTTTGCCACATGGACACATATATCCCTACCCTCCACAGACAGTTTCTTTGAGCTCCTGAGTTTTTTCTCACAGAGCACACACCTTAGACACGTGGGCTTCCTCATTCCTTGTCTGATCCTTTGGTTCACCTGGACATAAAGGAATAGTGCGAAGCATAGGGATATTACTTTTTTGCTTTCTCACATTGTTTTGCAGGTAGAGAGACATATTTCACTCCTCACATCATTGGGCAGGCTCACTGCCAGAGACTGGACAGGCTGCACTCTACCACACCGCTACATGGTGGCTCCTCTTGCGCCTGTTCGTCCCCCTCGGCCCAGAGCTGTTGTTTGGCTTCGACCCGATTCTCCTTGGGTCAAGCTGAACCAAAGTGTTTCTGGTTTCGGGATTCTCTTGTCGGAGGGATGACGTACCCGACTTTGCTGATGATGATACTCGACGGCGGCAATATGGTGAAGGTGCGGTGGTGAAGGTGGGGGTTTGTGGCGGGTATGGGGGGATTGTACAGATTATGACTATGGGCATGTTAACATAAATTAGATTAATTGTAGGGACCATTATGTAATTTTAAGAACAATAATTATAAATAATTAATTAATGTGTTAAATTAAATTTATTAAAAACATAATAAATGTAGAATAAAAATAAATAAATTGTAGAATATGTGGATGGAATAAAAAATGAATGTAAAATAATATTTTTAACATCATAATATATTTTTATAGTTGGATCGATTGGTCTTGTTTTTATTTTAAATAAAGTTGACATCGATAGTCATTAATATGCAATTCATCGAATGCTTTTGTGTCTGAACAGATCGAACATTTATCTCAAACTAGCTTGAAAATGAACGAATTACTAGGTTTATAGGAGCGGTTAACCAAAATAATTGTAATATACAATATAATTTTTTTCTTACTTTATAAAAATCATACAGTAAAAACATGTAATATTTTAATAAAATGGCATAATACGTTAAAAAAATGTAAGCGATAATGTGCATACCCATAGACACTAATGTGCATTTGGTCTAACATTAGTGTGCAGTTAGTTGAGCGCGTAAATTTTATGTGCATTTTCATTTCAGTAAAATCTAATAATTTGTTTTTTAATTAACATATTATGCATTTATTAAATTGTTTACTTAATATTTTATAGTATTGTTTGTTGAAAATAAAATAATATATATATGTATAGACAAAAATAATAATTAACTTTTATATAGTTCATTTTTTTCTATTATTTTTTATTTTTATTATTTTTATTTTTTGTAAACGAGGCCGAAATTATACAAAAATAATCATAATTTTAATATTTGTGAAAATATGCCTTGTTATGTTATTGTGCATTTTTGTCTAACACTATTGTGCAATCTGACGGTCACTAATATGCATCATGTTTAATACTATTGTGCATTATTATGTTATTGTGCATTTTGTCAATCACTATTGTGCAATCTGGCGGTCACTAATGTGCATCATGTTTAATACTATTGTGTATTATGCCGTGCGAATTTTTTTGTATGTGCGATTCCAAACTAAAATGAACAGAAATAATTGAATTATTCAATCGGTTAATTGAAATAATTTATTATTTAAATAATTTTTGTTTAATATTTTATATAATTTTTGGTTGAAAATAATAATATATATGTATAAATATGTCTTTATTTACATATAAAATAATATTTGTATATTTCCTATAAATCACAAATTCAATCCATGGGCTTAATTGGAATATAGTTAAAACTTATTAATTTACAATTAGATCCCTTCAAATTATTTAATTTACAAAAACAAGCCCACCCCTTCCAGCCATAATTTCAAAAATCGGTCATCTCCCGAAATTGCTTCTTTCCATGTCGCTGGACATAATCGAGCGGTGGAGCATCTTGGCCGTGGAGTTCCCTCGAACAGCCGGAGCAGCCAGCTTCGCCGCGGGCTTCTCTTCCCCCACTGCACTGACCCAATAACAACCCCTCGTCGGAGAGAGATGATGAAAGACGCGGTGGGTCTGGAGCGGCGGTCATGGGTGGCAGATGTCAGGTTGATGAAGGAAGGCACGGCAGGTCTGAAGCGGCAATCATGAGTGGTAGACGCCGGTGCCGGCTTTGTGACGGGAATCTAACTTGCCGGCGGCGCTGGTGCAGCGTATGACGGAGAAGTCAGAAGTCGGCAGTGGGGATCCTCGGTTGGCGTCGCAGGGACAGAGCCGCCGTGGATAGGCCGGCGGGGACGAGAATCGCGTGTACAGCGGCGGAAGTAGCACCGGTGGAGGTCGGCGACGGGAATGTCTTCGTCGGCCGTGAGTTCCCATATATGTGTGAGAGAGAGAGAGAGAGAGAGAGAGAGAGACTACAAGAAAATAGAGTTTTAGTGATAATTTTTTTTGTCACTATTATCTACTGTTGTCACTATTATTAGTTAGTGACAAATTAAGTGGTCGTCACGAGTTGTCACTATAGGTAGTGTCACTAAAAGTTTTAGTGACAATTTTTTGTAATTATCACTAACTATAAGCTTTTAGTGACATAAAATTTTTATCACTCTTGATACATGATTTAGTCACATAAAATCTTGGTCACAAAACCTCAATGATATAGTCACACATATTTTTTTTTGTCGCTATAACTTGTTGTTTTAGTGACGCACAACTATGTTACTATAACTCTATGTTTTAGTCACATGTGATTGACGTCACTATAATGTCAAGCTTTAGTGATAAACTCAACCATCACTAAAGTTCGTAGTTTAGTTACATTTAATTATTGTCACTAGAAAGTTTTTTGATAAACTTAATCATCACTAAACATTGTAGTTTAGCACATTGAATTATTGTCACCAAGATGTAATAAAACAATCACTTAAAAAAAATAGCCATAATATAATGTTTGTCATTAAATTTTCTATTAGTCATCGCAAAATATAATTATTATAAATGTTGATCGCTCGTTTTTCAAAATTTGCACATTTTTTCCTTTTCTTGTTTTCTTGACACTTGTTCAATATATTACATTGAGGAAATAGCTATTTTCACCCTATTTTGAAGCTCTGCTAAGTTTTTCACACCACTCAATAAACAGTTAAGTTTTTCACCCCAGAAAGTACGAAAAGATATGCGAAAAACTATACGATAGATAGACGACCGGTATGAGCATGGCCGAGAAAATTATGAGTTAAAGTATGCGATGAATATGCGGAGATCCGATGTACGACTCGGTCAATCGCGGTCCGTCACCCATTAAATAATTATTATTGTTAGGCGAATGAACTGCGACTATTAGTCGAAAAAATTATTCTGCGACATACCAACGTCGCATATTATTCGCAGAATTGGTGCATAATAAGTTCTTTTCGTATTTCTTTCATCTTTCAGTTATGCGAGGCGGTATGTGAATTGCCGCATATTGCTCGCATACCCCCTTCACACTTCTACTCGAAAGTGAATTTTTTATTTATTTTTTTATTTTTTCCATCTTTCAGTTATTTCAGTATGCGATGGGATATATGAATTGCCGCATATTGCTCGCATACCACCTTCGCACTTCTACTCGAAAGTTGTATGATTGTGCTAGGATAGTTGTATGATTGTGCTAGGTTGTAGTCGCTATTTTTTTTTTTTTTTTTTTTTTTTTTTTTTTTTTATCAAGGCCCCAGAACGGGCTTAAAATATCAACTAGCTACAGTCAACATAGTCTGACAGGCAAAAAAAGAAAACAAAAACAGAAAAATGAAATAATACAAGGTCTGTCATCGGGCTAACAGGTGCTCAGAATAAATGTATGATCTAATGAGAACAAAATCTAATCTACTAAATGCAGAAAGATGGATATCCAAGCTGGTCCATCCGTACAAGCGTGCGAAGGTGGAGTGGAGCAGTGTCGGTCTGAAACATGTGTAGGTAAGGTGTGGTGGCGCCAAGGCTGGCAAGGTAGTCAGCAGGTCTATTCTACTCACAGAAAATGTGCATAATCCTGTGATGGACAGACCGCAGAAGAGCTCTAATGCGCATAAGCGAGTGCTAAATCTGCCACGAGCCCTGGTGGCCCGAGGTCAGGATGGTGACGACCGCCGCAACGTCCAGCTCGATCGAAATATGACTAGAGAGGTGGGCAGCAATCTGAAGGCCAATCTGTAGTGCCTGAATCTCTGCGTCGTAGCTCGAGGAGGCCTGAAGGGACGTGTGGAAGGCGATGATAAGGCCGCCGCTGTGGTCCCGGATCAAACCTCCTACTCCTGCAACTCCGGTCTGGCGATCGAAAAAGCCATCAGTGTTCAGCTTGACCCAAGGAGAATCGGGTCGAAGCCAAACAACAGCTCTGGGCCGAGGGGGCCGAACAGGCGCAAGGGGAGCCACCATGTAGCGGTGTGGTAGAGTACAGCCTGTCCAGTCTCTGGCAGTGAGCCTGCCCAATGATGTGAGGAGTGAAATATGTCTCTCTACCTGCAAAACAATGTGAGAAAGCAAAAAAGTAATATCCCTATGCTTCGCACTATTCCTTTATGTCCAGGTGAACCAAAGGATCAGACAAGGAATGAGGAAGCCCACGTGTCTAAGGTGTGTGCTCTGTGAGAAAAAACTCAGGAGCTCAAAGAAACTGTCTGTGGAGGGTAGGGATATATGTGTCCATGTGGCAAAATGCTCCCACACTCTCCTCACAATCTCACTCTCTAAAAAACGGTGGGTAAAGGTCTCGGTCTCATGGCGTCCAGTCTCAGAACAACACATACACCGGGAGGAAAGGAGATCCCCCTCGCATGTAAAACAGTGTCCACGGGTATCCGGCGCAAGAAGAAGGCGCCAAAGGAATACCGAAATGGTAGGGGTGAAAAGATCGCTCCAGATGGCTCCGAAGAGAAGATTAGGCCGATCTCTCAGCCTGATCTACTCCCAAGCCAAGGTAGTAGAAAACACACCCGATGATGTAAGTCTCCACCTCATGCCATCCGAGCCGTCCCCTGAGTTGGGAATCTGCTGGATCTAATCTAATAAATGCTCGCTAAAACCCGCCCCAAAGCCCAACTCCCTATCAAGCTTCCCCGCTATCCCACGACCTGTCCGTCCAAAGGTCACTCACAAGCAGGAAGGGAGAATGCGACACATGTCTATCCCTAGACAACGGCCTATCACTTATCCACCACTCATCCCAAAAACTAACAGTGCCATCACCTAATACCCAAAAGATGTGATCCTGGGCGCTCCCACCGACCCTAGTAAGACGCCGTCACTGTCTACTATCATGAGCCACCGCCATCACCCAACAAGGGTGGTTGGCGCATCTAGGACAGTACTTGCCGCGAAGGTACTGAGTGCAAAGCGACTTTCCTTCTCTGAAGCGCCACCACAACTTGTAGGAGAAGGCAGTAACAATATTTCTAAGGCGGCGGATGCCAAGGCCGCCCTCAGAGAAAGGGCAGCAAATAGAGTCCCAACTCACCCAGTGGGTACGTCTCCCCCTCCCGGAACCGTGTTCATAACCCCAAAAATAACAAGCCATAATCTGGTCAATCTCGTCAAGAGTAGACCTAGGAGAGTCGAGGATCATAAGTAAATGAAGCGAAAGAGAACTCAGGGTGCTCTTGATCAGCGTAAGCTGACCCCCGAAGGAAAGGTGTCTATGCGACCAACCAGAGATCCTGTCGTTCATCCTCTGTCTAATGTCCGCAAAGAGCGCTCTCGTGAGATGGCCCTTATATAAAGGTGCAC